>CM061534.1:59038124-59187878 GCA_030545055.2 Neoaliturus tenellus | reverse complement strand
TCAGTCTTATTTTAACTTCTGAACTTAACACATCGGTTATGATGACTGCACAATGTTTAAATTAAAGCTTTTGCGAACACAACACATATTACGAAGTACTTCTAACCTTCAATTTCAAAGTGTAGAACTAATTTAAATAGAGTTAGGAAGAAGTACAGTTTTAACCCATTATACTCAAAGACTTCGCAGGTTAATGTTGATGATAATGTTATTTACAACATTTTGCATTCTATGTTACAATTCAACAACTTTGAACTTGTTACACCTATCGACTGTGTTCAACAAGTTTTTTTATTTTACCCCTACTATTCCTCATATAAGCGCTGTCACCACAATTCCTACTTCATGCTCCTCTATTCTCTTCAGTTAAGCTAAGGTTTGAGGTTAGACTTATCCATGGCGGCCGCCATGTCTAGTTCAGTTTCACCACATAGAGTCGGCGACCGGTTATTGGTCTAAAGGAGTGGGGGGAATGGGTGGTGGGGAGAAGGTTGCCATTTTATAAGCCCTCTCCCTAGGCGGCGCTTCTCATTCAATCGCCAACTTTCAAACAATAAACACCTCTCCCATGGCACGAATGAATTATCCCACTATCACCAACTAGTTCAACTTTGAACTATTTCTGGTGGTAGTTGGGTAGGCTTTTTTAAAACTTACTCTGGATGACCTTGACATACTTTCCAGGCCCCCAGTTATAACTGTTGAATTTCAGTTTTGATCTTACTCTTAATTTTTGTTCAACTTTTAGAGTTTAGTTAACACAGTTGAATTTTACTTTTCAACTAACTCTTCATTCATGCCCAATTCTACTTCAAATTCAGGGCATATGCTCTCGCCATCTGCACCCTGCAGCTGCCCTGGCAACTGACACCATCTGACCCCTGCAGCTGCCCTGGCAGCTGACGTCACTTCCGGTTTAGAAGTGGCTTTTTCCCACTACTAAATTAGGACTGAGTGTAAATAGCAAGCCCAAACAAGAGTCAATTTGCATTTTTCTTACATTAACATTACATATACTAAATAGACCTATATTAAATAAGTTCATGGATCAAAAGTTTTCAAATAAGTAATACTGTGTGTTGAGAGGGTTTTTTTTTTATTTGTAGAGAATTACTAAATTTCCAGTAAAAAGGAGCGAGAGGAGCCAAACATTAGAAAATTACTAAATTCCCAGTAGAAAGGAGCGAGAGGAGCCAAACATTAGAAAATCACTAAATTTGCAGTATAAAGAAGCGAGAGGAACCAAACATTTGAAAATCACTAAATTTCCAGTATAAAGAAGCGAGAGGAGCCAAACATTAGAAAATCACTAAATTTGCAGTATAAAGAAGCGACAGTAAACTCAGAATTTGAAAATTGCCAGTATGGAGAAGCAAGGGGATATAATCATTAGAAACTCACTAAATTGCCTGCATTGATGAACAAAATTGAGAGTAGAGAAAATCGGAACATGAAAAATTGCTGTGGAGATATCTTTGAAAAGTAAATCATCAACATAACAAATTGTAAGTTTGCATGTAATTATCTCCCAATATTTGATAATCTTTAGTTTTTTAGTTGTTAGATAGCCTATAACAGAAAAATGCAAATTGACACTAGGGCATAATATGTCTGATTATATGATGTTAAACAATTAATACCAGAAAAGAATATTAACATTTACTGAACAAACCTTTAAAAAAATAAAAATAAGTGAGCAAAGTCCTCAAAAGTGTACAACAGAGAAGAAGAGACACGAGGAAACATAAACTGGTGGGAATTCTGTGTCTAAAGTACAACACAGGAGTCTACATGTGCAGTTTCTAAATTTTTCACGATAAGGTAGCACCATCACTTTCTCTCCTCTCCCTCTCCACCACCACCGCGCTGGAGTAGAGGAGAGGAAGGAAACTTCCACCAACGTCACAGCCACTCATGACAGCTCTCTCTCTCTAGGAAACGCTGGCTAATCATAGGGTAGGCCACACGTTCCCATTTATAGATGTAACATCTAGTCTTATCTTCCCTGTGACCATACTGAAGTAAATACAGGAGTAGATTTAATGACACATTGAACAGTGTAACGTAACCCATGCACTAGTCATATAAGGAAGAAACACAAGAAGGAGTGATACCTGTAGGTACCTGTTTCAATAGCATAATCAATTGACATTTGTCAGGTTATTTTCACTCTTGCAATTTAGAGATTCTCTCAATCAGTTCACAGCCGAGCACCATGCAAAGATAACACTAGCAAACATAGCGCATGGATGATCTATTAAGTTTTCACACGTGGGTCTGAAGATTGCTTTAGTTAATAAAACCCAACTACAAGTTCTAAGTTTGGCAAAACAGAACTTTTGCTATACAAGATGTTTTATTTAAAAATCTTTTTGCAATATTCTTATGAAATGTTGAGTTTACTTGTTTTTACAAGAAATATAATTATAAGCAATTTTTATAATCAAAATTTCAGTTTATAAAGCACACAATGTAGAATCTAGAATAGCTAATTAAAATCATTGACTTAACAAGGTACACGCGAACATTTTAAAGCAAAATCATGTTCCAGAATTTCCCATGTCTTAAGAGAAATAGATGAAACTATATTTTGCTTATTTATTATATAGAAAATCTTATTAAAATACATTGTTTTGCAGGAATACGAATATGATTTGCTCATTGAGTTCGCTCTGCTTTATGTTAATATTGCAAATCTTCAATAATGTTTGATCTCTCACTTTAGCAGTAGGTCTACAGTAGAGTACCACAAACCCAGACGAATGTGTACTGAATGGTGTTTGGGATTATGAAAATTCCGGGTTATCAGGAAAGGAGTAAACGTAAGAAAAAGTACGAATAGTTTACGTTATTTTTATAGTAACCAATTATTGCATAATGTAATCTATATAATATAAATACACATCCGTCGAAGTAAACCTACGTACTCAGCGAATTTTTAGTTATATTTTAAATCAACAAATCATTTGATAACGATCTCACTAAATACAGGATAGATCGATCTTTAAAATGTTGAAAATAGTATTTAACGTTTGTCTTTAATTGAAGATACATAATTGTCTAAATATTGTGGATTCTCTGTGTGGAAATTCTCGCACAAAGTCTCGTATAAACCTTTTCATGTATTCTTTGCCTCGAACGCTTTTAAGTACTTTTCTTGCAAAAGCTTCCACTGGATCCATGGGGTTTTCTCTTTCTGTTTGTCTAAAAAAAAATAATTGTATTTGAATTCAATTTTTTCCAGACTTACATTGTTATTTTTTTAACTAATTTTTAAAGAACTACTGTCATTTCATTGAAGCGAAAATCAGTACACTAAAAGATGTACCAAGCTCATATTGAAGTTAAAAATATTTCCCCCACCTGAGTTTTACATCAGAGTGTAAAGTATATTAGAAATAGTAGAAAGCAAATACCCCCGTCGCAGCAGATCTGCGTACTCAGCGAATCTCCAAACGATCTTGAGATGTTGTATTTTCCCTATAAACACCACAGAAATGGGTATGTAGGTTTGCTGACTTGGGATGTTGTTAGAAAATGTTAGTTTTGTTAGGAAATGTAATAGTTACGTTAGGTAAATGTCCCATAAAACCCCGTTTCCATAACCCGATCATGCTGGTTTGCGAACTCATGAACATAGACCTAGTCTTACACCTTCATACCAAATTTGATCAAAGTCGAAGGTCCCCTTCAAAAGTTATCAGTACCACAGACACACACACACTTACACACACACACACACACACACACACACACACACACACACACACACACACACACACACACACAAACTTGTTCGCCTATAATTGTGGGGCCTTGAGATTACACATCTATTTGTGGGGCCATGTATGTGCAATTGACAGGTATTGTGGGGCCGTATTTGTATTGTGGGGCCATACAACAAAATTTAACCTAACTTAACCTAAACTAACCTAACCAAACCTAACCTAACCTAACCTAACTTAACCTAACCTAACCTAACCTAACCTAACGATTATTGACTTTTTCGACCATAAAAAGTAGAATTTTTACTCAAAATAAAAAAAATAAATCTTTGTGGGGCCGTGTGTATGGCCCCACAATTTCAGAAGGCCCCGCACTCAGGTGAAATTCACACACTTGGCCCCACAAATATTGCGGAACCTGTCCACACACACACACACACACACACACACACACTTCTAGGGACCTCAAAATGAAAAGGTAACATGGTCCCGGGCTTAGGTCTTACCATGGCTAGTACCGTAATAGCGTATTCCCTATAGGGAAATTCTCTAAAACATAAACATTTCTAAAACATTTCTATTGCTCGAAATTGAACAATTTGGTTTAGATACTTTAGATTATGCTTCCATGATTAAGTATAAACTCTTTGGTGTGAATAGACAGACGCTCTTGCTAGTGTACTGGGTTGATTTTGCTCGTAACAACTATTAAATTTAACAATCTTTTAATTTTTTTTCAATGCCAATCAAATGGAAAGATTTGGCAATTTAGAGTCTTGTAAGGCCCTTACGTTAGATTGGGTGTTTACTGATTCACTTAACAACTTCAACAACTTCAAGTCGAGCTCTACACAATGACAGAAAAACCATTAAATCAGTTGAACACTGTAGGAGGAGTTCCTTGTATAAATAGGTTTCATGTATGTATAGATTTATGTTTATAGTATGATGGCGTAATTAATTATGCTCCAGCTAACAAGGATTCATTGATATCAAAGCCTTATTTAGCAAGTAAATATTTTTTTATATATAATAGAAAATACATGGCGTCATATCATATTACTTTTGAACTCTTTATAGTAAAAATATGTGTGTTTTATTATTTGGACAAGTTTTACTTACAATGAGGACAAAATAAATATAAAGTAGAACACATAATAGAAATACTTTAAAATGTATATTTTTTGTAGTATTTTTTACTTTAAAAAGAGCTTTTCGTTGACTTTTGGGCTGATAAAGATTTTTAAACAAGTAAGCACAGGAAGCAATTGCTAACTTTGCTAACCGGAAATTACTTGTCAGTTCCTGGAGTGGGATGTACATCGTAGGTGGATGTGTGAACTTGAGCGATGAATTCACCACGGTGACTCATGGCTATACAGTATATTTGAGGTACAGAAATACATATTTCATAAATATATATAAATATAAATAAATACACACACATATATATATATATATATATATATATATATATAGATATATTAAAGCTCGGGTGAGTCGGTGGCGTAGTGGTTAGTGCGCCGGACTTCGGAACCATGGCAGCGATGTCGTGGGTTCGAATCCGCATTCTGGCCAGTGACTTTTATCAGTACCTTTCACCTTGTACTGTAGCGGCTCACCCCCTAACTTTGTCTAATAACGATCTACGCACAGATCAAGAGTCTATGTGGACGGGGCAAAGTAAGGCAAAAAGAGGTCCGCCAACCTCCTTTAAAAAAAAAAAAAAAAAAAAAAAAAAAAAAAAAAAAAAAAAAAAAAAAAACATACTTGAAGATTAATACATAATCACATAAAACCAAAATTAAATTCTAAAAGTTGTTTTTATTTCGGAATTAACTCCATCTCCAGAACTTTACAAATCCAAATTGATAACAAAAGTGTAAATAAATAAAAGATAATAAAACATATGATTTTAAACATTTGAGTTTTGTATGGAAAGTGGTGAAATAGTTGGTTTCAAATTGTACAGACTTCAATGTATCTTAAAAATATAAGAAAATTTAGTTGACATATTCTTGAAGAGTTGACAAATTTTCTCATCTCAAATTTAGCCCCTTTGGAAATTTGGAGTCGGTCACCAGCTGGCAGGCCTGTTCCAAACTTCTTAGTGACGACACGGTGAACTTCCTTTTTAGTTGTCTGATCGGTTTGACCTTGAAGGTGTTTTCAAAGGTGTCGCCGTGTTCAAAACCGTGCGTCACTAAGGGTTTGGTTTCGTCCCGATGCTTGTATGCATATCGATGTCCAGTCATCCTTACCCTCAACGTGTTTGTGGTTGAACCAACATAATCTTTTGGACATTTCTTACATTGAATCTGATAAACAATATTTTTCGATTCACATGACAAGTTGGATGGTATCTTGTAGATCTTTGATGTAGAACTGCTACTGAAAGTAGGGGATTCTTCAATCTGTCTGCATACAAGACATCGGGACTTTTTGCAGGCGTGGGATCCTTTTTCATGTATATTGGTATTTATTTCCAAAGGGAGCTTAGGTTTGGATAGGATATCCTTAAGAGTTGGCGGTCTTTTGAAGACAACTCTCGGTGGAACTTTAAAGATATCCTTTGTCAGTGATGAAGCTTCAAGGATCCTAAACGCAATTTTAATTATTTGATTCAGGTTGTCAAGTCCCGGTTGGAATTGGGTTATGAGCTTTGGTATTTCGTTATTGAACGTCGATTGTTGGTTTCTTGTTGGCAAACTAAGTTTTTCATTTAAAATACGTTCTGGGTATCCTCTTTCCAAAAAGGCGCATTTTATTTTCATTATGTATTCTTGTGCATCTTCTTCTTCACTGCACAGTTTTCTTGCTCTGGTTGCCAAACTTTTCTGTATTGATTTCTTAACATACATAGGATGACAGCTGGTATAGTACAGGTATTGAAAAGTATTGGTAGGTTTGATGTTAATTATAATTATAATTAGTATTAATTATAATTAGTATAATTATACCATTGTTGGTTTTGAGGGATGAAATCGCTTGAAACTCTTGATTAGATAGATTCTTTCGTCTGGGAAGATCGTCAGGAAAACTAGGATTTGAGACATTTGATATGACTACACTCAAAAATTGTTCAAGTGGGTGGTCAGAGTTCAGTGGATCACGATCCGAGTTATCTATGATAAAATTTCGGTAGAATGTAGTAAGCGATGGATCTTTTGTTGTTATTGAACTATTACCTTGGCTGCATCAATAAAACGGTACCAGCACAGGGGCTTGAGTTTCTGGTTGTTAAGGAAGTCTTCTTCAAGTTTTTTCATATACAAGTTGGCATAAGAGGGGGCAATTCTGGTACCCATTGCCGTGCCTGTTTGTTGGAGATAATATTTATCTTCAAATCTAAAACAATTGCACGTTAAGATGTACGTCATCAACTGTATGAGGAAAAATGTACTGGGGGAATCTGTTGTTCTTTGGTTGAGGAATGATTTTGTAGCCTGGACACCTTCTTTACGATTTATGTTAGTATATAAGGATACAACATTGATTGTTCCCAATTGAACGTCTTTAGGTAAAGGTTGAGGTATTCTTTTCAGCTTTTCAATGAAGTCATCAGAGGTTTTTACATACGACATCGATTCTTTTACAAATGGTTGTAGGAATGTATCTACGTAAGCAGTAAGGGGTGGTGTTAAGAAGTAAATTTAATCATTGTTATAGTGTATACCGCCCCACAATCTATAATGTTGTTCTTCTTCTTTATGCAACTAAATCTGGATGGCTGAGCCTGCTATTGTAGTGTGTTCTAATAATGGAATGTGCTGTTGCTGTATCATGTGCGTTTAAGTAAGTAATATTTAAATAAAATGTTTCTTTCTTACATTCAACCACTGCGTTTTTTAATTAACTAATAACCCTTTCAGTTATTATCATGTTGATTATATAACTTAGATATATATATATATATATATATATATATATATATATATAATGTTTATTTACCGAATAGTGTATGATAATGCCACTTTTATAAAGACAAATCTTTAAGAAAATGCATACCACTTTAAAATATGGATAACTTAGGCTACATGCTTCTATAAATCATTATTTTATTCGTTAAAAAAATACATCAACAGAAAATTAATAAAGAGTCAAAATAAAAAAAGACAGTTAAAACAAACCAAATTATACTAAATACTTATTGTATTAATAAATCATTGGCATCCGAGTCATGTAATGTAATTTTTTTTATGTTAGATTTATTTATATTTCAAGCATTTTGTTTTAGATTTTTAGAGATGTTAAAATATATATATATATATATATATATATATATATATATATATATATATATATATATATTAAAAACTGACCACCATAATGGCTTTAAATTCTTGCTTGGTACATATTACAATTTTTCACGATTTAAAATTATTTTATTTCAACCAAAAGTACTTGTGTCTTGAATACACCTCATTCAACAATAATATTCAATACCAAACTATGACATATCAAAGAAATTTTTCTCATTTTGAATCAGTTTCACTTATTGTATATTTTTGAGGTGTGCAATCACACACTTTCACACAATCCAGATGCCGGCCTCCAGTTGTTATCCTTGCAGGAATGCTGGTCGGTGATTTTCCGGGAGTCGCAGTCAAATTTGATGTTTGGTCTCCCTCAATGTTAATCATGCCCGTGAAATATTAGTGAGTTCCACTGCTGGGTGAGTGTTGGCCGAACTTCCGTTGGAAAACTGTCGTTTCTGAAATTGGTTGCCAGTAAAACTGAATGTAGAATAGTTGAATAGTATGTAAAGTTGTCATTTTACACTATATAGGTGTCTGCAATATGGGTGAGGAATATGACGATCCATAAACATATATGAAATGTTTTGTTTTTTCGTTGATAGGCCTATATTTTACTCAAATAGATTTCAATATTTGGGCTTGGCGGTATTCTGAGACAGCTCGGTTTATATTTAAAACTGCACTCTTAGTTAGTCGTAAGATATTTATAATAATGACATAAACACAAATGCTGTTTTGTTTATGATGATTTCAACAAACGTTAATAAAAAATTTTTTAACGTAAACACGTGTTAAAGGTACATACGAATACGATACAAGAAATTTCGTTTACTTGTAAAAACACCCTTACATTAGTTAAGATCATTTAACTCCAAATTCATCTAAAAGGGAACCTATTTTAAGTCTGTTATCAACTTTTCTAATTGTTTTTGCTATTTATTGCCCAACTGTTTAAAGTATCTGTGATTGTTTTTGAATATGCTTAATAACTAATTTTATCTATCTTATATCTAACTATAAATATTTCAAGGGGTACAAAGAAAAATTTGCATCCTAAATTATCAGGGAGAGAATTCAGCATAAAATAATTATCACGATCTGAATCTCAAGAAGCTAATTACGCGTAGCAGGATTCAGACTGAAAAAGAAAGAAACATGAAAATATTCTTCTCAAGACTTATTTTTCTGACTGATAAGTGTTTATTTCTATCCTGTTTTTACTTAATTTATAACTTCCTCACCTAAAAAGAAGGTTAATTCATTTCCATCATATTTGATATTATACCATAACGTTTAAATATAGTAACGAAAAAAATTGCAAAAAGAGTACTCTCTGTATAACATGGGAAAACAATCAGGTAGATGTAAGTAAACACATTATTTGATAACCAATATTCTTTTGAATTACTCTTGAATAAAAACCTATTTCTTGGAAAGAACCAAATATGGAAAAAATTCATTTTTTGATAGAATTATATCTTTGATAAGATATAAGAAAAATGTTTTGAATAAGGAATTATCCTGCAAGCAATATATTAAATAAAAATAAGTGTTAATATGTTATTAAAAGAATATCCCTAATGAAATTACTGGGATGTGATTAAAGTACTCAGAGACCTCTAGGCGTTACTTTTATACATTAATGGAGCGATAATTGACCGTAATGAAGTATGACAAAAGAGAGTAATAAAAATATGAACCCACCATAATACATTTTAAACTTTAATTCATCCCAAACATAATTATTAGAAAAAGTATGATCAAGATGATAGTAGAGGAGAGTAGCCAAACTCGGGCCCCGGTCCCTAAGTCGGGCCCCAAGTGTTTTGACTCCGTGAGGTGCTGCAGACTAGCGGACGCACCTAAAACTAATAGTTCAGACGTTTTCTGTTGTGTAGCGCTGCATTGCATGTGTCTGCAACCTAACCTTTAGACAGTATGAGACATGTTTGTAAAGTGTGCTCAACAAAGTTTTTTCGGTGCTGCATTTATGTGATTGAAACTCCCAGGGGTTTATCGATAAGAACTTATTGTTATACATCACGTTAATCCTTATTGAATAAGCTATCGTTTAGTATGGTTTATAAGTAGCTACCTTTATTTTATCTAGAGTAATGACATCTTTTATTTGCAACACGTGTGTGCCCTAAGTCGGGCCCCCATAATGGTTCCAAAGATGGGCCCCCTTTTTCATTTGATGTTTTTTCCTAAAAAGGGGGATTTAACAAAAGTTAGATTCGTGTTGCTCTGTGTTTCAGATTTTGAAACAACAAAATGGCAAAGACTAAAAAATCCAAAATGAAATCTTGGGAATTTTTTGAAAATTAAATGTTGAAGTTAGTAAAACATTAAATAATAGTTAAACATGTTTCCAGTTTGATTTAATTTATCCCCAAACTTAAAGTTATATATTATTAGCACTAACCTTCTATTGTGGTTGATTTTCAGGGAGTTATTATCATTATTTTATCAAATTTTAAAGGGGGCCCACTTTTGGAACCCATTTTTCAAAAGTTGAAAAGTGTAAACTTTCACAATTATTTTTTATTTTTATATTTGTTGTAATTTTAAGAAGTTAATACTCTGTAATCTTATTAAGTACTTACCAAGGAATGTCATGAAACACATTTTGCTAATTTAACTCAGTATCTCTTTACTAGAATTGAAAAAAACAAAATGGGGGCCCAACTTTGGGTACTTTCCTCTATAATAAATCCTGAACATATGCGAAAGCGTATTAAGAAGTGTCATTAAGGCTTTTATCTTAACGACTTAAGCATAAATCCTGCGAAATATATCTTTTTAATTGGTTTTCATCTACTTAACTGTTTCTTTTTATAACAAAAATAAAATTTATTAGAATTTTTTTAAACTTTTAATAGCCTCTTAGTGTATTGAGATCTTTGGGCGGTAAAGGATTGTTGTTTAGGCCCACTCCAAATCTTAATCATGTACAATATATGTAAGTGGCTCGGATATTTTGTGTAATATCTTATGAAAACATTAACATCATTATAACATTGCGTATTTAAACTTAAGAAATAATTTAAGAAAGTACGGACGGTACTGATAAATCACGGTCAAACTTTAGTTCGAAACCAAACCGAAACTAACTTGTTGATACTTGGTTGGAACTTAGATAAAAGAGAATGCTTCAAAGCGATACCATATATAAAACAACATCTAACGATTCACTGCTGAAATACCTTAATTAAGATACACAAATGTAACTACATCCGATTACAATACAACTTTATTTTCCTCAATATTTGATTCGTTTTTTTTCTCTTTTTTTAACTTTACTACTTATATCTTGATAAGAATGCTGCTTATTTTCAAACATACCAATTGACCAATGTTTAAACTTACAAGAGCTTAAATTTATACAGTTTAACATACTTCTTCCCTTCAAAGTTTTGTGTAAAATACATTAAAAACATATATAAGAGAAGATAAAACAAGTATTTAAGGAGAATAAAACGGTAAATAAGATTGTAATAATCGCGAATTTTAATTAGAAGATTGGTGGAGCAAAAGCTTCATCATTCAATTTATATCTTCACAATTTCAACTTCGTATGGTAAAATGAAACAATTTCAAGTAAGTGGATTTTAAAAAAATAAATTGATTGTAGGCTATAACAGTAATCCAACATTGGCATCACGTATGCAATTGCTCCTTAGAACATAAATTTCAGGTTAATATAATAATAAAAGTCTTCCAACACTTCTCGATATGTTTACATTTATACTATATTTCCTTACAAGACGGTAAATACATACATATCTTATTTCGACCAGTCACACCAGTCGCTATCAATCCCAATCTCCAACTGTCGAAATTTTTTTCAAATAATGAAGACTCACTTTGAGAGAACACATACTCATATTTCCATTTTTAATTTTTTTATTATTTACTAACACAGCCGAACCAGTTAACGTTTAACACGTTAATGTGTTAGCATAAAACACCACAAGAGGCGTTCCCGTGGAAAAGGCCCTAAGGTGTAGAGCAATGTATTCACCGACCGTTGTTGTTTTGCTGGATGGTGTTCGCATACAAGTAGCTGCTTTGCGTCCTCTCCAGTTGATTATGGTGATAAAATAACAACTGGCCTTCGCATGACTATTAAGTTAAATTGTAAATCCTATTAAAACATGTGAAGTTGAGGGTTTCTTTATGATTTCTTATCACCTTTATCTCAATCTGTGCCTATCATAACTCTCTGTTTGCGTTGAAAAACAACGTATCCATAATTAATTTGACGATCAATACTTTATTATATAAAAAGTTAAGGAGTTGGATGTCATTATCAAAAGTAAAAGTTCGGAAGAATCTGAACAAATTTGCTATTGTAGTGATAAAACATATTAGTCAAACCTTACAGCTAAATCGAAAATTCCAGCTGTACTAAAAAAATAATTTTGTAAGATATAACATTTTACGTAAGATAACCTTAGCGAGTTACATTGATATTAATAAAATACATACTATAGTTCATAAAGACTCTATTGAAAAAGATACATTTAGATTATAAAAGAATTTGCTAGGAAACAACGTCAGTGGCCTCATGGCTCATTTTCCCACCACATTATGTTATAGAGATTAACTGAGCCGATTATGTTAATAATATTTTTGTCTTTTACTTATTTAAACTATTTTTGAACGAATGAGCTTTTCCTCTTAAAATAAAATAAAATAAAATTAGTAAATACGTTAAAATAAAATATTGTTATTTATTTTGTCAAAGTTATTATTTTAGTTTTTACTCAATTGCTTCTTTATACGTCTATGTAATATATTGCATTAAAATTTAATTTTTTATCTTTCATGTATGTTCATAAATTAACCACAAGAACCCCATTGGAAATTCATGTTCAGGCAACATTTGGCATTTGAACGTCAAGAAATTAACTGGCTGATCTTTGGTTTGACCTATTACAGAACCGAGTCCACAAGGTTTTACAAAGGTTTACCGGTATTATAAGAATAACATAGAAGGACACATTAGAGATTCAACTTAATTCATCGATGTCACCAATTCACAATTTTCATGCCCGAGATAATATTATATCTCGAGATAATATTAATATATCAAGTCTGGTTTAAAAATATGTTGTAACACATTGAACGTCCTCCCAGAACAAGTCCATCAAACCCTTTGAAAAAGTTACCAACGTTTCTCAGAATCCAGCTAACTTTGGATTCCAAAGCGAGCACAATAACCATTCAGCTACCCAGCCTGTTAGCTGGTTACATAATGTTAAGAAGTTTACGGAGAAAACGACCAAAAGTGATGGTTTGTTACTACGAATCCCGTCCCAGCATAGACAGACGCTAGCGGCTCAGTTACAGACGCTGGAAGCTGAAGCGATAGACTCGTCTGGGAAAATAGACTAACCTGAAACGATATAAAGCAGGGGGCAGCGATTGACGCGGAGCGATCATCGCGGAGCGTCAGAAGCACGAGACGCGTCTGGGAAAATAGGCCTTAAGCGTGTAATTAGACAACAGATTCACTGTGTGAGAAACTATCAAACTGGTTGTTGGACTTTTTTATTGTGACATCTAAAAAAAAGGCAATTGCTTGAACAAAATATTACATCGGTCAAACTGGAGGATCCTTCAACCAAAGATTTAAATAACACATACCTAAGAGACTTCACCATCAACAATCCTCGTACGCAGAACACTTGATATCAGAAGGCCATAGCTATACATCAATCGAGAACAACATGGAAATAATTGAGGTTTTACCAAAAAGCTTTAAGCTTGATGTAAAAGAAGAATTCACCATCTACAAAGCAAAAAAAGACCGATCCCAACTACATCCTCAATGATCAAACTTCTTTTAAATCAAATATTATTTTTATACATACATAGACAAACAAAAATTCCAAGAAGTTTAAAGTGAAAGTAAGAAGAACTCAAACATAGATGGCACTGGAGAAAATAATAATAAGAAGAAGGAGAAAACACCTTCAATGAATCAGTATTATCTAGTTTGTGATAGGAGTGAGGTGCTGTCCAGCAAAAGTACAATTTTAATCAGTTTTATTAAGTTTTGTTTTAGTTTTATCATTATGACAACTTTTAGTTTTAATGACTGGGACAACTTTTTATCGTATCAATTGATAAACCACAATGTAATAATACACTGGACTATGTGGGAGCTGCATACTAAGGACCTGATGACATTCTAAGGAACGAAACATGTTGTCTTATGACAACCAGTGATTGGACAAGGTAATTTTATTTCATTATTAATATATTCCAATCCAGGTTCACAATGAATACTATAGTTTTAGAGTAAAATCTTGTATGTAAGGATTTATTTACATTTATATTGACGTTTGCACTTTTACATTTATAAAAAATTGATTTATTAACGATTATTCATTGATTCACTATTAGCTAGTATTCCGAGTATTAACCTCGGATCACAATTAATTAACCACTATTAAATAGTTTGCGATAGTGGCAAACTGCCTTAATAACTAACTAATTTCATTTAAGTTTTTGAAACGTCAGGATCATAGCACAGTTATCAAATGGACTCACGTAAATAAAGTTAAAAACTATTTTTATTATTTCAATATTCAATCAAATGTAACAATTTTTATGAAATAAAAAAATGAATGTAAATAAAATATATTAAATATTAAATTTAGATCTTAAACAATAGTGTATTTTTCTATAAGTTTACAAAACCTATTCAAAGCGCATACACTATATTATATTAATAAAACTATGTTTACGTAATGTTTTACTAAAACTTAATATGATTTTTTACTTAATTTGAATCTATTTTTATTTGAAAGTTTTCTCATTACTACGAATAATTATCAGACAATCTCTTTTGCAAATAAAACAAAATTTTAACATAATTTTGGATTTTTATCAGTAAAAATTTAAAGATTCCATCGTGAAGTGTTAAGCAAATGAGGAACATTTTCATGTTAAAAAAAAACATATTTATTTCTGTCGGAGTTTGGATCCACATATCGTAGACAAAGAACGATCAGTCTTTAAGATCGTGAACTGATTTTTACAATGTTGTTTAGTTTAAACAATGTTTTTAATATATTTTTTTATTAATTTAATATAGAGTAATAAATCTAATAAGTGTTAATAAAAACTGTTACTATTTTCTGATACACAGTTGCTGCTGTCATTCTGAAAACAATTGCATGTGGTACACCAACACTGAATGTCGATTGTGTTTGATTAGGGCCCGAATAAAGCAAAATGTACGTTTAGTGACAACATACCAATGAGTTGGGTAACATCCAACGATAATGTTACAAAATACAATACAAACAAAATAATAAAAATTTATAATTTACTTGAACATTTCTTGGGAATGATTAAATAATTAAAAAGACATTTTAAAATAGTTGTTTATATGCTATTTTAGTCGTATAAGTATTAAGAACTTTCTTATATAAATATTTAAAAACACATTGTAATAAAATCTTAATATCTTATCTTAAAAATATCGTATAAAAATTAAATAACATCTCGTTTAACCTAGGATGAACAAGATTGATGTTATTTTCAGTGCTATCAAAGCTATGATGTGAATAGGTTTTAATCACCATATTGTACATTATTATGCCAATTTATGAAATACCATTAGAGTCACCCGATGCAGGTTTTCAGTTTGTAAATAAACTCATCCAAATTGATTCAAACAAATAAACACAATTTTATTTACAATTTCAATTCACAGTAGTTTTGTTTAGCCAATACTGCATTCAAATACATTTTGTTTAAAACAAAACTTGGTCAAATATAATCCACGAAGATGTTGTAGATAGTTTATTTCAAATTTAACTGAGCAAGACTTTGAGGTTTTTCAGCATTTTGAAATACACTTGTCTGATTAACGACGTATACTACTAAAATTAATTAAAACATTCTTTCCCCAAACAAAACCATTCATGAATATTGTTTTGTATTTTTTTAGTTTGGCAGGCCTCTATTGTTAACTATATCTGGGTGATTCTCTAAAAAGTGGGCTATTTCATCGCTATAATTGGCAAAATAAAATTTTTTTATTTAAAGGACTTTAATTGTGGTTTCCAGTTGATCTTTACTTAAGTGTTACTTTCTCAGAAGGAACACATAAAATATTAATTTATCAATTAGTTATTTTAAAAGAAGGCAAAAAATTATTACCAGAGGAATGATACAACTAGCCAGATTAACAATACCACATTTATATTAAATATTCACAGCTTAAAATTAACAAAATTATTATTTATTTATCTTATTATGATTAATAATATATTACTTTATAACTTTTCATGCATAAAAATATAGTATTCTTATGCCAGAGGAATGACAAATTGCCAGAGGAATGAAAATTTTACAAAAAATAGTCAGCATTATCACAATAATGTAAATCAAGGATGAAAAAGCCAGTTTTATAATGAAATTAAACATTTAATACAATAAAAATATATAAATGAAACTACAAAAAGTAATACTGTTTAAAAAAATACTCATACAGAAAGAAACAAGTCTAAAGATCCCATAAATAAAAATAACTTTTTGGTCAGTCTTTACTTGACATAAAGTCTTTCATCAGTCATACTATTTTATTTCAATAATTAATTATTCTTAGTTTCATCACAGAGTTGATTGAAAAATGTCATTCCTCTGTTCATAAGATGTCAGTCCTCTGGTTTCTGTAAATTGGCTATTACTATAAAAATATATAGAAATTCAAGTAAAATTTGTATATAAGTACTAATAAACATACGTTTATGAATATTATTATTTATGAGAGCAGTTATTTTATAAGGCAAACTAAAGTAAAAATGTAACGTCATTCCTCTGGTCTTAACATCAATCCTCTGGTAGATACTTTGCCAGGGGAATGATGCCAGAGGAATGATGTTTGCAACTTTAGGTTAAGTTTTTACACTATAAAAATACATTCATGTAGTTGAATATTTATGCCTAACATAAATTATGTCTATTAAATTTAAATTTGTAGCTTCTCATAAGAATTACTTTATTAATAAAAATATAAAATGTACCAGAGGAATGATGACAGCCAGTGTGACAGCAGCAGGCAACATCCACCTCTCACTAACTTCAGAAAGCTACTGAACATATGCTTTTAAGGAAATAGTGTTGCCAGATATTTAGACAAAATATCCCTGTTATACCCTTTGTCAAATTAATTTCCCTCCTTTCATACCTGGCAGTAATAGTTTGCCAGAGGAATGATGAGTAAAAACCAGGGACAAAAGTAAATTGTTTAAAAATTTGTTAAATAGAGTATTTTATCTTGCCAAATCGAATATGATATTTTACATGCAACATACAAACAAACTATATTATTTTATAGCATTTTTAATTACTCAAAAGGTAATAAATTTAGAAAACATTGTTATTTTTCAAGGTAGGGACATACCAGAGGAATGACAAACACTGGTTTTGGTAATTTTTTGCCGATAAATGGTAAAATATTCATTAATAGGGGATCAACTATGCATTTATTTTACATTTATTTAAGTCGAATACACTGTCTGATTTAATCTTTATTAATTAGTAAAAGATTTTATTCCTTGGGACACGAAAAATCCCACTCTTCAGAGAATCACCCATCTATTACTTTACCCTGTTGACATTGATTATTGATCTGTGCGTTGATCTTATTAGGCAAAGTGTGCCGTGGCAAATTTTGAAGTTGAAAATTCATTTGGAATTTCATTCGGTATTTGCCTCACGACACAGTGCACTGGCCGTCGGTCTTGCCGAAGCCGTTCTGCTTTCCAATTCTGTTCTTTTTTGTCCAGATGTTCTGGAAGGTTCTCGAAGCTTTACTCATGCTCCGTGGCTTCCGGCGTAGTTGAAATTTTCCAATTTAGGTTTAAGGTGAGAATTGTTCACCAAGTGCAAGAATTTGTGTTTATTGTTAGTCAAATTTTGTGTTTTGGAAAATCCGTCACTCAGAGCTCGTTGACAGAATCCAGCCACATTGTCACCTTTTGCTTGGACTAGGCTTAGCCTAGCCTGAACTGTGAGTTCCTTTCAGATTTTGTAGTTTACATTTTGGTATGAGCTTTAAGTGTAAAAATTTAATGTGTTATGCTTATACAAATTACTTCACTCCTTTCACAGACATAGATAGGCTTTTCATGTATGAACTAGCAACAATGTGCAAGTAGTTCCATGAAAACAGTAACCAACCAAACTCATTCAAGGAGAAAATAATTAATTAGGCCTTTCATTAGGCTATTTCATTACGGAACTGATCTGCCTTTTGGCTAAACAAGTTCAATGCAATTTGGGTCAGAAGAAAATGTAAAAATACGGACACAAGTAACACCTTGTAACATAGGGTTTAGGAACCGTTTGTTATTGTGAGTGGAATTGTGACAGGGCCCATGGATGGCGGTTACGCTGCCCGCTGAACCGAGATGATCTGATCCTGCCCACTCAACACTTGGCCTGATGACCGCTGCGCCACACGGCATGGATCCACACTGCCTGCTGACCTAGGCCTACACTTGCTGGTGCCCATGACCACCTACGCCGGCTGACTCTGCCACCCAGGCTATGACCACCGTATGCCTATTTCACCTTGGGGTCACCTACACCTTCCGGCTCCACCGCCCAGACTACCTCGGTAGGCCTAACCTCTGGGTTCTGTCTACGGCTGAGGTCAGTGTTAACCATTACTACTGCGTGCCATCCACCATCTCAGTGCAGTCATTCCACCTGGAATTTCCATCTTGCCAAACCAACGCGGGTGTGAAGTTTTTGGGCCAATGTTAGGCTAGGACTTTATTCTTGTAACAGTACCAATTGAATTATGTTAAATTGATCTTGTTTAGTCTGTAAGGTTTCTATTCAATTAGGAGCCCGCCCTTTTCAGCAGGAGGATACCGGGTGGAATTGGTTCTTTCATTTTAAATCACTGCCGAGACAAATTTATCTTAAATAATTATTTTTTGGCCAATTTAAATTTTTGTTTATTTAACTTCAAATTTTTGTTTATTTAACTTCAAATTTTCAATTTTCAACCTTTTAATTACAATTTTCAATTATAAATTTTTCAATAGATTTTCATGAGGGCTGTGCAATATTCTGTAGGCTAGGCTGGCAGGCCTAACTAAGTTTTTTAACTAACCGCTGTTGCGGAATGTTATTCTCAGGCGATCATTTCCGTAAATCGTTATTTATTGTACTGTGCCTTATGTTAATGTCAATGTATGTGTATTTATTTATTTATTTATTGTTCAGTATTGTTATTGGTGGCCACCTTGCATTTAAATTATGAAATCATAATTATTTCTCAACATAAGTTAAAGTTAAATTAAAAAAAAAGAAACAACATTTACTAATTTTAAGCTGAAACAAATCTTTAATTATGGTGTTTGCCAACTATTAAAATAATATTACAAATATC
The DNA here is from genome assembly GCA_030545055.2 of Neoaliturus tenellus. Taxonomy (NCBI): domain Eukaryota; kingdom Metazoa; phylum Arthropoda; class Insecta; order Hemiptera; family Cicadellidae; genus Neoaliturus; species Neoaliturus tenellus. Next base: position 59,168,466 of record CM061534.1, on the reverse strand, counting down.
AGATGGTAATCAACTAAGGTATTTATTGTGAATGTCTGTGAAACCATGTTCGAGTTAATCTTTACAGATAAAAAAAATGGAATCTGTTGGCCAGCTCTTGAGTGTTTCTTGGGTCCTCCTTTCCGCTGTCCCTTTGAGCTAGCCTCTGCTTTCGACTCGCTTCCAAGGGCTTTGCCCTGTCGAAGGCGTTGAGTCTGGTTTCAAAAGTAAGGGGGTGAGCCGCAACATTAGGCCTACAAGGTGAAAGGTCGCTGCCATGGTAGCGATCTCGTCCGGCGTGCTGCCAAGTCCGGCGTGCTAACCACTACGCTATCAACTCACCCATTTATAATTATTTGATAAATATCAAACAAACATAAATTGTAATTTCTATTTTTATAGTACATTGAATTTTAAAAATTTTATCTTAGAGCGTCAAAGTTTTAATTCTAGTACAAAGCTCCAAGTCAAGTAAAGGTTATATTTTATTGAAATATAGTATTTCTAAAGCTATACACACAATCCTACAATTAATACACGTCTTACCCGGTTTCAAATTTATTTAGAACTAGTAGATAGAAAAAGCCACTTTCAAAACCAGTCACGTGCCGCCGGAAGCCATGTTCCGGGGCAGGCGTCTTCCGGTCGAATATTAAATGAGGTTGGGGGAGGTGGGGTGAGGGTTTGAAGTAGATTTGCGCATAAATTAAAAGTTAGTTCAAAACTGAAATTCAACAATTGGTGGTTGAACTAAATTTGCACATAAATTAACCGGGGTTGAATTAAAACTTCGCATAAAATATTGGTTAGTTCAAAACTGAAATTCAACAACTGGGGGGTTGAACTAAATTCGCGCATAAATTAAAAGTTGGTTCAAAACTGAAATTCACCGATTGGGAGTTGAACTAAATTTGCGCATAAATTAAAAGTAAGTTCAAAACTGAAATTCAACAACTGGGAGTTGAACTAAATTTGCGCATAAATTAACCGGGGTTGAAGTAAAACTTCGCATAAATTAAAAATTAGTTCAAAATTGTAATTCGACGGTGTTAATAAAAACTCTAATAGTTGAACGAAAATAAAAGTCAGTTCAAACATAGCGCAGTCATAACAAGAGAGAGAGAAGGTAAATAGAAGTGTTAAGTTCCGCGGATAGAACGAGAATGAAGAATGAAACATGACGCGTCGAAATATATGCGTGACTGTAGATGTCAGTTAATGGGGGGTCTAGAGCTTCCGGCCTGTCAGATGGTAAATTAAACAATGGGGGGAGTGGAGATGGCGCTCGGTTGAACTAAAATTGCGCATAAATTAAAAGTTGGTTCAAAACTGAAATTCAACTTGATAATGTGGGGTACGGAAAGTATGTCAAGGTCATCCCGAGTAAGTTTTAAAAAAGCCTATCCCGCTACCACAGGAAATAGTTCTGAGAGCTGAACTACCCGGTGATAGCGGGATAGGTAGATTTAAGTTTTGAACTTTATTCGTAAAAACAAATACAATCAATGTGCAAAAACAAATACAATCAATGTGCAATACAGGTTGAATTTTGTGATGAAATACGGAGTTGTAAAAGCAAACGCCGACGACGAGGATAAGGTAAAAGCAGAGTCCCCAGATGACGTATTTGACAAGTTTGAAGAAACGTAATATCTCGAGTTGGTTTTCCCGTTCCAATCGTTTAATTTCCAATTTCAATTTATCCTCTTCCATTCTAGTTACTAAAGGAACTTCATCCATCATATCCATCATGATTGTGTTAGTGTTTGAAATTTTAAAAGAAGTTATGTTGATAGTACAAAAGTTGAAGACGGAATGAGGAGTGAAAGCGAGAAATGTTAGTTAAATAAAAAAGTGGTGGGGGGAAAGATGAATTACAAAGAAGTGGTGGGGGAAAGATTTTGCTCTTCATTATTACCGTCAGTAGTGTCAGATGGAACAGGAGTTAGATTTAGTAAACTGTCTTCGTCCGAACTTTCAACCTTATCACAAATAGGACAATCGTATGTTATTTCCAAATTCATTTTGATAGTTGTAAAATTATCTACAAGTTCTTGTAAAATATTAAAAATAGCTTGTAACTCTTCTTTAGAGTTTATTTCAAAACTAGAATTCATCCGTGCCAATGGAGAGTTGTTCATCGTTGGAGAGTCGGCGAGTAAATGAGGAACGCCGCCAAGGGAGGGGGCTTATTTAACGGCGAGCTTATGATTAAATAAAAAGCTAAGTTCTTCTTCTTCGTCTTTTAATTCAAATATCTTAGCTGGAGTATTTGCCTCATCCTCCTCACTCTGTGATGATGAAGATAATTCACCAGGACGTAAATATTGAACATCAATTCTGATCCATCTCATATAATATCTATCCATTATAGCAAGCAAGTTTTGAAACAATTCTTCCATTTCTTCCCTCTCAGTTATTATATGTTGAAACCTGACGAAAGGTGTTCCCATGTTGTTAGTTAGAATGTTGGAAGTGAAATAATTCAAAGGTGGATTCAATAAGATACAAAACTTAAACTAATGGTGGGGGAAATCTAAAAGACTTATGGTGGGGGAAATCTAAAAAAAACCAATGGTGGGGGAAATCTCAAGGTCATCTAATTGTAGTTTTAAAAAAGAGTGTAAAACTGAAATTACACATTCGATGGTTCAACAGGATCTGAATACCAATCCAACCTGTATTTACATCTTTTTATCATATGTGTACAAAAATCATCTTGATGAGACTTGGTGCGTTGACAATGAGCTAGATCGAGAGGATGAAATTTGAAACATCTTTGAGGACAGCATGTATGAAAATATCTTGATTTGTAAAATTTGAAAGTTCGCAATTCCGGTGGCGGTAGTTGTTTTGTTTTGCATTTGCAGTAACAAGATCCGAAAAATTCACACTTAGTGCAAGCTAACCCGTCCACCATCATTGGTCCTAAATCTGTACACTGTTGTTCACAACAGTAACGAGGTTCGTACTTGTAATTTTGTTTTTCCATGTTGACGCTGCTGAGTCCAGTGAAAGAATAAGAGTGTATAGTGTTGAATAGTCAGTTTTATGTAGTACAAAAAGTGGTGGGGGTAATTTCAAGGTCATCCAAACGAAGTTTTAAAAAATTATACCTTACTAATGTAAGGAAAATTGATACTTAAGAAGTTTGTTTCTGTTTGTTTTCTTCAGACTTTTTCTCTCTCTCCTGTTTGTTTTCTTCAGACTTTTTCTCTCTCTCCGCTTTAGCCATAGCGATAAGTTCTTCAGTCGATAGTGGATGTACTTCAGGAAATTTTAAAATTAATTTAGCCTGATATCCTTCTCGGGTTAATATTTCTAAATCTTCTGTCATTTGTTCAACGGTGTTGTAATCTTTTCCATAGATCATTCCATCAAGTTCAATCATCATTCTGTATAACATCTTTAAAAATAGGTGTTGACGCAGCGAGAGTTGGGAAGCGAATGATTAGTTATCCAAGTATCACACCCTTTTTATCAACTTGACATTGATCACGTGATTCCTTAGTTTTATTTGTTAAAAGTTATTTAACATTGGTAGTACTTGTGGAACTTGATGTTATGTTGACCAGTCGGCGATGAAGATGTTGTAGGTTGTGTAGAAAGAAATACTTCATCATCGCAGTATTTTGTTTTAGTAAACATCCTTACATTAGTAGCACTAACATCAACAGTTAAGTGATAACCACCGGTAAGTAAAACTCGCATTTCGTTGGTTAAATCTTCAAGTTGTTCAAAACTCGTAATGGTGTTGGTATCGTAAGATGCACACTTGACCTTTAGGGACATGTTGAAGTTTTGTATTTAGTTATAGAGAGCGAGATGTGTACGGTACGAAAGCTAGTCGTAAACTAATGAATTTCACAAGTTGATTTTCACTTTTATTATCACACAAAATTGGGTCAAGGTCATCCCGTGGAATTTTTAAAAAAAGCAACATGTTGCTATGTACAAAGACATAACAATATGTTGCTTCTTTTATTTTTTTTTTGTTTTATATCATCTTTATTGAGAAACCATTACAAACACATATATTTACAATGTTATGTACAAACTAGTTAGTAGTAGGTGTTACATGAATAGTTAGTTCAGTTGAGTTGTTTCCACTTGGTCCGTGTGAAACTAAATAGAGTGCGCCAGGTTGAATAACTCGAAGATCTTCATTTTGTAGAAGTTGTACAAACCGTTTCGGTAGGAAGATTTGAAACTTCGGTTCGTCACCAACTGTATACGGCGCCTCGCTCAATGTGCAATTAATAGCATCAACAATTGAAGTGTCCATCTTCTTGATTGTATGTATGATGTAATGTTTCTCTTCTTTTAGTTCAGAACATTTCTTCGTCGGTAAGATTGTTGATTTAGAATGAGCGTTGAATTGATCAACCAAATTTTGAATAAAGTTCTGCGATGCCATCTTGATGTTATTGTTAATCTTCTTGTTAATCTTCTTGTTAATAATAATGTCCGTCGGAGATGTTGTCTCTTCGGAGGTTCGAGTAATACTCATGCTGCGTCATGGTAGCGCTCTCACTTTTATTACCGACATTACCCCCACTATTCTGTTGAAGGAAATTATTTAAGTGGTAGGCATTCTTCAAAGCGCACTGTGACCTTCGATGTTTAAAACTCTTTGATGAAATACAAAGTTCATTGAAGTAGCATTGGAAATCTCTATCTATTATTGCATTTATCACTTCGTTGCTTGTAAATGATTGTATCCAATTAGCTTTTTCCAATCCTCTTGTGTAGATAGTTTTGAACTCTTTGCAGTAATGATTCATAATGTGCGGCATCATGTTATAATTAATAAAACCTTCATCCCATCTTAAGTTGTGAAAATGTTTGTACAACCATTTGTTTGTAACTTTCGCTTTAGTTGTTAGTCTATTGAATGGTAATGGTTCATATCCAAAATTACTAATTCTTTTATAATAAAATTTCCATCATTTCCTCGAAAAGCTTGAAATTCAATTATACCTTTTTTTAACTTCCATTATATGTGGCGCATTAGAAAACGAAACCCGTTTGTTCATGATGAAGTCTCGTCAGCAACTGACTTGTATTACAAACACGATTGTTCTTCTTTAACTTCTTGCGCTTCTTCGTCGATATTAAAGTTGGTGTGATAGTTGTTCAATTGTCTCCACATATCCACTTCTTGAGGTATTCGATTAAAAATTGAAGTATCCACGGGACCGTATAAAATTGGAACGAAAGGTTGTCTGTCCAATGTATCGATTAGATAGTCTTTGATTATTGCACTTGAAAATATTAGTTGTTTCAAATATCTGGTGACGGGACCGGTAGTACAACTTAAAGTGTAAAATCCTTCTTTAGTCAAATGTAATTTTACATCATGTCTAGTTAAATCTCTGAAGCGAACCATTTGTCCCCCACGATGTTTCACTATATCAACTTCAATATTTGATTCCAATAAACTTAATCTTGTTCTTCTTCCAAATGTGTTGTTACTCAAATAACATTCCAAAAGATGTAAATGTTTCATAAATGATTCCCAAGAAGTTTCAGTGAATGTAACCATTTTATTTCCATGATTTAAAATAACAATCGGTGAATAATCCAATGATTTTAAAATTCCAACTGAAATACTTTTCGTCATGCATGAAGAAATGGGGTAGAAAATTCGAAGAAATACTTCTGTTAAAATATTTGTTGTAATGTTAACTTCAACTTTTTTTCTTTTTACTTCTTTTTCGGCTTCCCCTTCTTCTTTTTCTTCTTCTCTCTTCTTATGTTTGTTAAACTTGAGGAACTCCTCCATTTCTCGTTCAACTTGTTTTTCTATATCTGAACTATTATCATCCATTAGAGGTGTATTTTCTTCTACGTTAGTAGAACTCATCTTGCGAACGATGTTTCCCATACGACGGTCGAAGATATAATGAACTTTCCACTCATGATTTTCTCGCTTTTATGTTTTTCGTGAAATCCTTGAAATTTATACAATCACATAAATGTTTGTTTTCAACTTGTTTTTCACAAATGAAATTCTAACCTCAAAAATTGAGGCAGATAATTCTAACCTCAAAAATCTGCAGTCGTTGTACTAATTCTTTTTAAAGCACATTCTTCACAATTCCGGTCAGCGGTGTGTAAGTAACTATTTTATCATGTAGAATTAGACAATATGCCGAAGTTCCATCCGCTACTGGTTGTTCAAATTCCATTTCAATCTTTATATCCACACTTGATGATTTTACCGATTCATTTTGTTTTGAACAATCGATTACAATTATCGGAGCCTTGGAATAATACTGGTCAGGTGATAATAGTGGTGTATTAGTCTTTCCATAATATGACGATTGAAATCTTGCATACATATCGTATAAAATGGAAAAACGTTTTTTGCTGAACATGACATTCAAATTGTCATACGGAAAGAATTGAGAGTTCAGGAAAACTTTACAATTCTTTATTTTACAGTGATCAAATTGACCGGCATTTGCAGTGATAACATCTTTTCGCTTAGTTTGAAAACCGAGTATTATGTACCTTGCTCGTTCCAAGTAAGTTGATGTCTTGACGGTCCATGTTTGTCGTTCTGTTTGAGGTAGTGTAGGATATTCATGGAATTCCCAACTTCGGAATGGCATCACAATATCACGGTCAGATTTTAACTTTCTCAATAATACGATTCTATATTCGTCGGCCAATCTTACATGAGGTACTCTCCAATCAACTTTATCTAATTGTAGTTGCCATTCCAGTTTATCTTCCGTAGTTGCAGGGTCTGCAAGTATCAAGTCCTTGTTAGTTGAAGATCTGAGTAACACCAATTCTTGTTTGACATTTATTATTATTCGTTTGTAATCTTCAGCGAATCCCAAAAGCAATCGTAAAGGTACATGAAAATCAAAGTGACCGTTGGAATCCGGTGTTATAGTGTCTTTATCAGGGGCAACCCATCCGGCGGTGACTATTGAATTCTTCTCATGCGGTGTTAATGATGTTAATCCTTTCAATGTCGTTGTTATACCAACCTTTTTTGTCGAATCAACTGTCACCCCTGATATCTCATATCTTATTTCATCAAAAAGATATGCCATCGGGTTATTTATAAAAGGAACTGTTGAAGCAGTTTTTCCATCCAATTTTAATACCCGTCCTTCAATGTACAAATAACTTTCACACGGTAATGTGTAAATATCTTGTTGTTGAATGGGAATCCTTATTTCATCGTTATTGTTTAATTTTGATGAAGTGTAAGGGTTGTGCGTGTGATATTCCTTCTCCCATAGTGTTTCGTCGAATGTCGGTCCTTGAGATATATCCAGGATATCCATAGTTGTTAAGTTTCAATCCAATCTTCTGTAGAAAACGAATGTTATCCGATGTTAACTCTTCCAATGTCGAGGAGCTACTGAGCTCCCGACTCTTCCGTTGCGGTTTAAATGATAATCCCATGTCGACTTTTATGTTGCCGCTCTGATGTGTATCCGTATAGTTATCGTTTCTCCTCTAAAGTCAACACTAACACCGTCTTGATCCAATATGTTCAGTACGATGTCTGAAATGAAACTGGTGTTTAACGGTAGGTATATCAAGTTTTGTGGCTTTTCAACAATTTTAAAACCAGGAGCCACTGTTGGATAAAATGTATGTAAAATATGCTGATTCACTCCTTCTCTATACGATCCGTGTATAATATTACACGTTACATTGATACTATTGACTTTCAATATTGTAACAGTTGTATCACCTGAATGAGTAGTTCCAGGAGTTAAGATTTTCTTTTTTGTATCTGTAAATCCAAGTAAACTGCCAATCGACTGTTCCAAGCTGACATCAATATAATATTTTGAAGTTATTTCTGCTTTTAAAGTATTATTGTTTCCTTTAACGGTGATATTGTCTTCTCCGAGTTGTTTCTGTAATAATTGGTTTATATCATCGATTTCATAAGCTCCAGTAGGAAATGTAATTATTTTCAATTCTGAGTATTTTCCTGAAGCATCCTTAGTTTCATAATAATGTAGTAAATTGTTCTTTCCTTCCGTAACATTGGGTATTGAGTTGTAGGTAGTCAAATCAAGTAATGCCGCTTCCCATAATCTTTCCTTGGATAGACGCAATGCTGTGAACAGCGTACTTTTCAATGTGGATGAATTTCCACTCAGTGACACTGTATACGATGACATCTTAAAGCTGACTGACACTCTTCGCTAGAAACTCCAAACATAAATGCCCACATATTTCAGTATTGTTAGGTTGTTCTCTTTTGTAATTGTAAAAAATGTTTTTGGAGTTTCGAAAATAATGTTGCAGTTCTTTCGGCGGTGGTAGATTGCCAAAACTGTCAAAGTAGTAAACGGTTTGTCCGAGCTTTTTATAGCATACCCAATGAGTGCCTGGACCATAGGTGGAATCCAAAATTACTATTCCAGTTTCATTTTCCCATATTTTAGTTTGTAATGCATCTTTCATAAAAACTCCTCGAAAAAATGGTATTTTCAAACATTTTACATAATCATTTAACTGATGATTTGTTAAGGCTTTATTTGGAATTATCAATTGATTCTTTTTATTTAGTACACACGGTATGGTCTTAGGTATAAACCTGCTCCGTTTTTTTACCATTTGCCAAACAGAAGTCTTCTTTACATTTGCCTTACGAGTTCTACGACGTCCTTTTTTAATGTTTCCACCTCTTTTGGGAGCGCTTCTTTTTGCAGGTCTTCCTCTGCGACGTCTTCCAGCACCTAACTTTGCTTTCGTCTTCATGGCTGTAGTTACTGCCCAAGCCGCTGCTTTTTCTGCAATACTTGCGTCACTTGATTTTACTCTTTGCCAAGCTTTTTCCGCTAGAATTTTATCCGCTATTGATCTATTTGTTGAATCTTTATACTTTGAATATGCTATATCGTGTTCTTTGCAAGCTTGATCTAATTTATTAATTCCAGGATCTCCTCTTGCTAAACGTTTTGACAACTTAGTTCCAGGTCCACAATATTGATAACCTCCGGGCAGATGTAATTCGTATGGTAAAGCGTCTATCGCTCGATTCACAACAGCACCAATTGGAATCCGTCTGAGCAGGGATAATGCAGCTGATGTTAAACCACGTCCTCTCTTGCCGCTGTCTTGACGACGACTGAGCGATACGGTCTTCATTATGCTGTTTTATGTAACCAACGTCTTCACTCTATGAAATACTTTATGATAATGAATCCTTTTTTTTGTGAATCCATACTTAAATATTCACAAGCTTTACCCGTATATATCGATGATTGTATCTTTAATCCATTTTTCTCTCTTAGCACCTTCGATTTTATCGTGATTTGATTTACCAATTATATGATTATGCATATCAACAACTGCATTACCTACAAGATTCATTACATACTCTACATTAGTAGCATCTTTGTAATCTGTTGGATTATCAAGATTTGTGATACGTTTACCATTACATGTATACACAGATGGATCGTTATCAGAGATTGCTATAACTTGATTAATAGTAGCAACATCATTTGGAGCTATTCCTGCTGATATATTAGATATTCTTCTATTTTTTCCATCATATAAGTTATTTATTTTATCTAAAACTATAGTTTGTTTCACAACAACAGAATCATTATCATCTTTACCAAATTTTACATGGGTTAATCGTCTACCTCCACATATAAAGCTAACACCAGTAGCTGATAGTTGTGGCACTTGTGTTAAAATAACAGCATCATGTTCTTCCGTGCCTAAACTTATATTTGACAATCTTTTATTTTTTCCATCCCACTTGTTATTTTGTAGTTGTAGTAAGGTAAACTTTTCACTTCCTTGCATAAACTCATCACCTTTCTTTGAAACCACCTGATTTTGTTTAACAAAAGCGGATGTTCCTTTCTTCAAGCTTTCATTCATTTGTCTCACGGTAGCAGCATCTGATGGAGTTGAACCATCTTTCAGATTGGACAACACTTTTCCATGACAATCAATAACAGCACCATTATATAAAATACAATTATCTTTAATGTATTTTATATTAACACCATCACTTTCTTCTTTAGGATATCCAATATCGTTTATAGTATATTTATAGAAGGAAAATCCATCTTTTTTCTTTTCTGGTATTACAGAGTGCAAATAACGCTTATTGATTGTATCTGTATCCTCGGTTGGATCTGCCACATTAGTTATTTTATAATTTAAAGCATTGTACTTTTTTCCACTTTCAGTCTTTTCCAACAGTAAAGCGTATTCCATCGCAGATAGAAAATAGCCTTTATTAACAACATCTCCATTGTTGACTGGTTTTGCAACATTAATAACTCTGTGAGATTTTGCATCATACAGTTGGTTGTTGTCGAGTTTTAAACTTGTAGATGTTTCCTCCTTTACTGTTTTTAAATTTGTTGCATCTCCATCTTCTTCTGGATCTCTAACAAACTTCAAACGTTTATTATTTATGTTATAGTCACCTTCGGGTGTTTGCGGTAATCCACTTCTTTTTATGTTTTCTCCAACTTGCACTCCTAACGCGGAGTATCGTCCGAACTTGTCGACGCTCATGTTAGAACTGACACATCATACGCCTGCAACTCTTATATATCCGCGGACAATTATACGATTATGCCGCGATTTTAATTTTATTTATTAATTACTTAATTACTTTATAGAATTTTAATTTATTAATTACTTTAAGGGATTTTTAGAAATTCTTTACATGTTAATTGAAGAAAATTAATCATTCTTATTCTTATTCCTTAATAGATCTTGGCGATTATAAACTTTCACTACATATAAGAATAAACACAATAATTAATAAATAATATATTTGCTAGTATCTAAAACAAATATGTTTCCTCTTTCCATGTTAAAGTAAGTTAAAATACAAGACTAGCATATATTTTATTAAGATAAACAGAAGTTTTTAAACATAAAGATAATGGAAGTCAATGCTCTACTCATTAAATTACAGTAGGATTATTGTACGTAGTTATAAGGATTTACGTTTTGAAGGAATTTTTTCCTCTCTTATTGTTTCCTACTAATGTCATTAAGAAAAGTAATATCAATTTAAGGGATCTTAACGTTTTGTCTTTATCACTCTCGCATACTTTTTTCACAGAGCTTACTTTACTTTTCTTTACTTTTTCAGTTAACACAGCATATTTTACATATGGAATAATTATGGTACAGTCTTTGGGCGCAGGTAGTTAAATTAATGACACTTGAAATTTTTCTTCTTGTGATATTGTACAGAAAATATTGAAAAAATATCAAAGCCTTATTAAAGATATCTAGAGATATAACCTTAATCCAGAATAAAAATTAAATACGGTACATCATTTATTTTAACTAACTCAGGCTGTTGAACTACTTTATTGCACAAAAGGAAATCAAACGAGACACGTGAAACCGATATCGTTGCAATGAATAAGGAAAACTTCGATTGTTATGGCTTTGTTCCATTTTGGTTCCAATGCAGTTAGGAGATAGAAATGAAGATAGGCAGTATGTAAAATATTCGTAAAATTTATTCGTTCGCTTTGCGATATAACATATTGGCCTTAGTCTATAATTCGTTGTACCTGTTGTATGAGGTATATATGTATACTGTATATGAGGTCAAAATTGTGGTTCGGATCCCACGTTAAACTGTATGTCCCTCTCTGGGTACGCGTTGTACTTCAAGGCGTGCTACCCCTAGAACTGGGGTGTCCACTACCCAACACCTTCGGGTCTGGGCGAACGGGCGTGGCCACCTTCAACATTGAAGTAGACACTGTCTTTCCGGAACGGAGACTTTGTCGAGCCTTCGCTGTGGTGTGCTGTAATGGCCAAACAGTAAAGGGTGTATGTTGTACTTCAGGGCCTGCACCCTTAGAACTGGGATGTTCACTACCCTATACCAGCTCAAAGTTCCGAGCTGGGCGAACGGGCGTGCTTCTCTTTATAAACTGAAGGAGGGCAGCTTCGGCTGTTCCGAGCCCTGGCGGAGGTGGCCTTGTGCCAATCGCGCGCTTACTGGGTGTCTCACTCCAGCTCCCCCCAAAAGGGAGGAAATGAGTCAGAATGTCGGGAATCTGGGGCTTCCGTGACCTTCGGGCGCGGTTGCAGTGTAGCCGGCGTCTTTGACGTGCGGGTTTCTAGTGACCTAGTTATTCCGCTTGGGAACCATCCATGACCCAAGTAAAAACCTAAAATGGGGACCTCGGGATCCGGTTCAAGCCCCTGGCTTCGGCCCGTCCGGATATTGGGTTGGACTCGAGGGGGTAGAGGTTGTCGGTATGCTTGGCACACAGCTTCGGTTGTGGGGGGCCCTCCAGCCTTATCTGGGGGCGTTGAGACGAAAGTTGAGAAGTAGCATGGATAGTGCTGCCACAGTCACTCACAGCGGATGGTTAATTTGGGTTCACCGCCGGTTGAGTACCACAAGCCTGGTGAATTCCGGGTTTTGTGGGGGTCTAATCCGCCTCAATGTGATTTGGGACTTTCTGTCCCATAACTCCCCTAGTCGCAAGACTGGTCCGGTTAAGGCTTACGCTAGGTACGGACCGTCCGTAAGGGTAGGGGAGCCACCACTAGGGTTTACCCTTATGGATGGAGCCAAAACAACATGAAATGAAAAAATGAATGAATGTATGTCCCTCTATACAATTGGCTGTTGGGCTATGAATTAACAGTCCTGTCTAAGGAGAATGTCGGCCTTAGTCAGTAACTAGACAACAAGATCGCGCCACAATCATCCTACACTCATCTCTGATTCATACTTTTGGCTTTAAACTACTCATTGATTTAGGTCGCCATTTCAGTAAAGGTATTAAGGTATTACATTTTGAAAATATTTATACACGAATAAGAGTAAGGTATAATTGTATGTATGTATGTATTTTTGCATACTGATCTCAAAAACGGCTCTAACGATTCTCTTTAAACATTGTAAATATCTTAGTTCTGGAATAAAAATATTAAAATGCAGGTCTCTAATCTCCACAGTCTTTGCCAGAAAAAATATCATATCTTTATATTATTCAATAGAAATTAAAAAATTTTAACATTGGCCTAAGGGAGCTAAAAATCAAAACAAAGAAATATTAAAACAGATGACTCAACAGTCAAAGTTCAAACCACGTGTATAACACGTGGAACATCAGTATAAACATGTGGTTTTGCATGGAAGCCAGTTACTGAATTATAAATTGTACTACTGTATCATAAAAATAATTTATATTTTTTATCATAAAACTCATTTTACTGATTATGATTGTTTATTTAAAAGTGTAAAGGAACTATTTGTAGAGTTGCATGTTAATAATTTAAAAACAAAAGCATTAGTACGAAACTGTGGGAAAACGAATCTCATTAAATTCAAATTAACGATCCAGCAATTTTCAGGGTAGAAATAGATTTATGTGAAATTGAATCTAATTTTCTTGGAAATTTTTCTGGCTGGCCATTGATCAAAATCTAAATAAAAAAAAAATACTTTGAAATATTGGGGAAGAAATTAAACTCAGCTTGTTTCCAGATGTTGATTTTGAGAGACACAACTGATTTGCAAACCAGAATGACTGTGTATTATGCCTAATTCTACTCTTTGTTAGCCTACGGAATTGAACTGTGGGGATCATCCTATGACTTGGAAAAGATTTTCAACATCCAGAAAAAATTTATTAGGATCATGACATTTTCAAAACCAAGGGACTCTTGCAGACCAATATTCAGAAAGCTTGAATTAATGACACTTCCTTTCCTTTACATATATTCTTGTTTGTTGTTTGTTAAGGAGAATTTAGATAACTTCATTAATGAATAACATTTACATGCCTATAACACTAGACACAAAGCAAACTTTCATTACAAAACTCATAAATTATCTCTTTTTGAAAAAGGTCCAAGTTACATAGGAGATTTTTTTACAATCTGCCAAACTTTATCAAAAGCCGAAACCATTCCAAAAGATTTACAATAGTGCTTAAGGAGTATTTGCTGAAAATGCATTTTATTCGACTAGATCTTTTTATAAAGTTTAATTTCATGTGTTTTTACGTCTCATTTTTGTATTAGCATATTTTGTTTTCTAGTCTCAGTTGTACAAAGCCTGTTATGGTTATTTTAGGTTAAGATTATTCTGACCACGTCTCCTGTTTTTATAGCTTTTGCTATGTACAAAACGTTTTGTGACAATAAAGTCAGTTTGAGTTTGAGTTTAATAATTGTAAAAACAGCTGTTAACTAAATAATTAGAATCCTCGTGTTACAGATTATACACATGTGTTTAAACAAATATACAACAGGTGCAGCACCCGTAGAACTAAACTGATACAGTCTGGAAGGCAAGTGAGCGGAGCAAACGAGCTCGTCTTGAACAAGAAATAAGCATTTTTGCACTGATCATTTGACCGCACTGTCTGTAACTGATATTAATATTAGTGTAGTAAAATTAAGCCAAAATATGGCTGGAAAATGAAAAAATTTTTGGACAGCTAATTTTTGCTGAAATGTGTTCTATGTCATCCTCCGACCTCCCTCAGAAAAGTCCCCTGAAATCCCCAGTGGGCAACATGCCTAAAAATGATGGGATGGCCCTCGTGGAGTCAGAAATAAGTCTTTCATCGACCAATAGGTTTATGTATATCAAATTAAAGTTCTTAAGTAGTAGAATTTAATGCCGCAAGCCCCACCTCAAAAGGTTGCTTGAGTCGAAAATGGCAGCCTGTCAAACTTTGAATAAAAACCAAATTTTAATCTACACGCTAAAAAGTGTAATAATATTCGAAATACTTGACCTTTTGAGGTCCGGTTTGCGGCAAACGTTTACTTGTACAATTACCTTAGCAAATAGGGATAGTTTGACATATGCCCATCATATTAACCTTGAACCACCCTCTACATGGAAGTCCCAAAGAGGGAGTTTTAAAAATTTTTTCTTAGTCCATAGCCATGCTATACATTATTTTAAAGGTCTTAATAAGGAGAGTACATAGCCGAAAACCACACCTCAAAAGGTCAAATATGTCGGAAGTTATTGCATTTCAAAGTTTTGATAATATTATTTTATTCTAAAATTCGAACGTCTGCCATTTTTCTCACGACCGTTATATTTAGGTCGGGTTTACGGCATTGTACTCTACATTTTAAGACCTCTTTAATTTGATATATATCAACCTTCTGGAATGTAATCAAATTTAGTATGCTTAATATCAAAATTTATTTTAACTCCTTAAGGCCAACCCCTCATTTTTGGGCATGATCCCCACATGGGATTTCAGGGGACTTTTCGGAGGAAGGTCAGGGGATGCCATAGAACACATTTAAAAAGAAATTAGCTTTCCAAAAATTATTTCATTTTTCCCGACTAATTTTACTACACTATATAAAGAATATTACTATTTCAGTTTACTCGGCATCCAAGTACTAATACTCAAACGGGAATTTAAATAGTACTAAATAAGAACATTTTATTTAAAAATGTTTGGTAATAATTACAACTAACATCTTCATTAATTTTTCACTTAATTTGACATACAATACCATACAAGACTAGCATTAATTTAAGTAATTATTAATTTCTCTTAGTCGTATGGATATTTTTTATTTATCTCAATCCTATAAAAACTTGATCTTTTAATGTTTTATTAAAATTACTTTAATGATAATACTTTAATAATAATAAACTAATCAATTGTTTCGTGTGGTCAGCACGTTTTTTATACGTGTACTTTAATACATAGATTACTTTCATACATGAAAGAAATACCAGATTCAAATTTTTAAATGGAATTACAGTTATAAATTACTGTGATTATAACTAAAAATTAAATATGTATTCGCCTTTTGATAATAAAACTGTGCATGTACACATTTTCGAACTTTTATTAGTCTACACAAATTTTGTGTTGTAAATATGAATTTTACTTTTATTTTTTGTTTTGGACAGCTATTTTAAAAAGGGCCAACTAGTTTGGAAGTCTTAAAATATGTGTATTTCCTTGCATAATTTACAAGAAATATAATTTATCTACTAATCAATATTTTTAGAGTAAATGGGATACACCTCTAAAACACAATCTAGATTTTACTCGAAATAAAAATAAAACTCAACTTATAAAACATTTTATCTACTTAAATGAATTAAATTCAATAATTTTAAATATAAGCGTTTTTAAATATAAAAAAGTGCAGAAAATTAAAATTCATTGTACTCTTGTGAAAATTGTTAAAATATATCAATTTAAGATTTTTATTTGTCGACATTAATAAGTGATTGGGCTAAACTGATATCGCAATAACACCACACCATCAATCACATGCTTACACACGTCACGCGTGTCTTTACATGCTTAAAAAATACTGCCAATACGAGTTTCAATTATTTAAAATTGACCATAGTTTTAAAATATCACAAACATGTATGATTCACTCCTCACGGTAAAATAAATGTACCGTGCACCTAGGTTTCATAAAGGAAAATCCAACTCAATTGGAAAAATATGTTTAATTTGAATTAATTAAATTTTAGTTGATTGCAGCAGTTTTCAAGCGATATACAGTATAAAAAAATTTATGGAACGATAGTAGATTGTTACCAATATTGCTACCATAAATTTACCAATTGTGGGTCCAATATTATAATTTTAAATATTTCGTATACAAAAAATTGTTTTTGACATAATAATATTAAAGTATGTAGTTGCTATAGTATTATCAAGTAATTGTACTTAGATTAGAAAAACTTCTAGTTGTAAAGAATAATCTACAGATAAGTCAAACATAAATTCAATTATATTTTAAAACAATAAAGTCATATTTTAAATACAGTTTATTGACATTGTTTCTTACAAAATTAATTTCTGGCAATACACAGGGAGAACTAAACAAAAATGCTGGTAAAAAAGACCGTTTCTACCGAAGAGAATGAGAATTCTATCATGTGTACATTCTGTAACAACTGCTCTTATCATTACATTCATCAAAATAATTCACTCTTGTTCATCAAAACATACTAAGATGTACTTTGAATCATGATGTCACCGAAATAAATGAATATCTTGAATTGCAACAAACTATATTTAATAATTTGTTATATTTCCTTCTGCGAAGGTATTTTTCGGCCGATTCATACATATCGACGTACTTCTTTTCGTTTGTCTAAATACGTGGGCACTGGTAACTAATCTTATGGAACAGAGAAATACTAAGGATATTGTTCCACGATAAAATAATCATTCAGTTTGAGCCTTAAATAATGGGAAGGCTCCGGACAGACTGAGGGATGAATTGACAACCCCTTTGTCAAGCAATCAGCTCCTTTGTCCAACTATTTGTCTGTCGTTGGAGAATCGTCTTTATCGTCTCACTCAAATGAGGCATTATGAATTCCATTGATAAAGTGTCCAAAACTGTGGTTATAAAACTAGACTAAAACAGATCGCATCATATTCTACATCCACATTAAAGTTTTATTAAAAGTTTACAAAATAACGTTTAAAAGAAAACTTTGATTTGTATGAAATTCTTTCTATGAGTCTAAATACAGTCGAAATAAAAATATGCTAGAGAAAATATTTTATAATTTTAAAAAGTTATTCTAAATAAATCAACTATGTATTAAATTTAAACGCATTTAAGTTTCAAAAATGTTTACGACTAAGTTGTAAGTGTTAAAGTGTTTAACTACAACTGCTGCGTTACCGTAAAATTGTTAATGATGGTTTCACCTGTTTCGAAGCATAAACTCACCGAACACTGCAGTTTATGACGTGTACAACACGCAAAACTGAACACTGGCAAGCCAATGCACGCGTTTTCGTATTACACGCTGTGGCTTAATGTTATACTAGTAACTCACAAAAGAAAATTTTCTAATTAATACATGTTTGTATAAAATCTAACTACAAAGTACTTGATTAAAATTTGTAAAACGCAATAAACTTTATCTTACCAATGTTTTTGTTTTGGTAACTCATACATTTTTTTTTTATTGACCTTAGTTTCATAAAAAGTTGAGATATACATTTATTTATAAATTCATATATAAACTTATGACCATAATTGCGGAAGCCGTACGTCAAAGTCACATAACTATTTCAAAGTATGGTACGTTTGGCGACAATGCGAGAGTGGCAGGAGTGCTGTCGGCTTCTTATCACTCTCAAACGCTACTTTATTAATAACTTTCTTTCCTGGCTTTTTTGCAATGCCATCTTGAGAAGTTTTTGTCCTTTAGGTTCAGCTCGTTCGCTGCGCTCACTCTCCGTTGGGTTCACCTTGTTTGCTGCGCTCACCCCCGACAGGATAAGCTCATACGCTAAGCTCACTTGCAGCAGTTCTATAATATCTTTTAGTTTTTTCTATAACTCCAAAACGATGCGTTCTTTCTAAATTTATGTCCTTAACAAAAATAAAGTAAACAAGATTTCCAACACAAAGTTTTAAAGTTTGTTGCTACACCGTACCATCATGAAACTTTAGATATCTGAAAATTGGCTAAATGTTGGTACTTAAAAAAAATCCTGCTATTTATTAATAAATCACATTTAAACACTTGTTTGCACATGTTTCGCCATGACACTATATATGTATGGAAAGAGCGTTAAATTTACTATAGATTTCATATATTATCGTTAGTTTGTAAGTGGTTAAGTGTTCGTAAGATTGTTTATAATAGTTTATCTACAGTCACAACTCTAAGGTTGGCAAGACCCTGATCTTTAATTACTAGTATTGTCTCTTACTGGCAATGTCAGATTATTTTTGAAATGAGAATTATATATTTGGTATAAAGTGTTAAAAATATGCCTAAATCATTACTAAATAACACCCGTCACAGCAGACCTGCATGCTCAGGAAATTTAGAAGTTACTTTTACTAATAATTTTTCGTCATAACAATACTATTATATGCATGGGTCTGTATGTTTTCTGATCTAAGAGAGTTTTATAGAAGTATTTCATCGTATAAAAATACAATATTAATGTTTTTGTTATCCTTGGACATACATGTCAAAATCTATAAAAATCGTATTAAACGAGGTATAGTGCCCACGATATCTACGTGGTAAAAATTAAAATAATTTTGTTTATAATAATTAAGTAACAAAATAAAATGTTCAATCCTCTTATAACAACATGAAATCTATATAAATTTGTTACGAATTTCATATTGATTATAAAAATATGTAATTATTATAATCTTGCATATAAAATGGCAAGATTGATTTAAAATGAGGTAGATTGCACCCAATGTTAAAAATAAAAGTTATTTTTTTAAAGTAAAATAAACTGTTCCATACTCATGTAACAATATGCAATCTATTTCAATTTATTATCAATTTAATGTAGATTAAAAATACATACACAATAATTATAATCTTGCTTATATAAACTGTGAAAATCGTATTAAAATGAGGTTTAGTGCACCTGATTTCCGCTTAGATAAAATAAAAATATTTTTGAAAAATGCAAAATACACTGTTCAATGCTCTTATAACAATGTGAACCCTATATAACTTTGTTGCGTATTTAATGTTGATAAAACCCATACAAAATACTTATAATGTTGCATAAAACAACTGGCAATATAATGTACAAAATGAGGTAGTGTGCATCTACTGTCGGCAAAGAAAAAAATAAAAATAATTTTGTAAAGACAAAACAAACTACTTGGTACTCTTATAACAATATAAAACCTCTTACAATTTTTTATTTATTTCATGTAGATTAAAAATATATATATATAACAATTATAATCTATAATATATACAGCCGCATGTGTAACTGACTGACTGACTCACTCATTGATGATATTAAATTCCTGAAGCGACCGTTTAAGATAGAGACTTGAAATTTGGCATGGACATTCTTTGAGATATTTCAATTTAGGGAAAATCATAAAACTACGATTTTTTACTTTTAAACTATAAAAAAGGTTAAAAAATATTAGATCAAAAAAAAAATAGATATAAAAAAAATAAAAATCATAGATTTGTCGGTAATGTAGTTCAGCCGTGTGAGCGTATATCACCGTTTGGGTAACGTAGATCACTTTGCACGTTTAGTTCTCGCTTGTGTTTAATTGATCTCTTTCAACTACACCCGTGTTTGATACAAATATTGTATTTCATGTAAACATGAACATCTCTATGTAGACGACGGTGTTTCGATGCATTGAGAGCGGGTTATTTCACCAGGGTAATACTCGCTTTGATTTATACAGTATTAATCCCAAAAACTATAAATTTTCAACTTTACTGTTATAAAAATACTGAGGTGTCGGTAAGGAAGTACTTTGGTTCTTAAAGATATTTCTTGGAGCGCTATTATAGTCGCTTAGTTCTCGCTTGTATTTAAATGATGTCTTCTAACTACACCTCTTCCTGATAATTAGTCTCAATTGGGTGCATAGTTGTTTGCGTATGGTTTTCCTTCTGATAGCTGTGTTATTATTGAAAATGAAGTTTACTGAATCGAAAGCGTATTTTTACATTTAGGTGATGTCCGCTTTGATTTCTATAGTAACTTTAAGTTAAGGTCGCTTAATTCTCGGTTGTATTTAAATTATGTCTTTTAACTACACCTGTTCGTGACAGTTTTGCATAGCAGTAATCTTAAACGTTATATAAACTACGTTAGTGCAAATTTCAGTTTACAGTATATTGTAATATAGCTGTAACTGTAATATAACATTTGTTTTAAGGATGGTGAAATAAATTTAATGCACGTACTCCAAAGTAATACGAAAATGTTGATTGAAATGTGAGGTTCTCGTTTCGTTTTATTTAAATTCATTTGTTCGTATTGGCTATTGCTATTACTCTTGTCTTTAGAGAGACGATTGAGCGTAGTGCTGGAATACTTTGTTACAATATTATATTATTAATTTTATCATTATTATGGTGAGCTCTACGAAGCGTGTGCGAATACTTTAAACATATTATTTTAGTACTGCATATTTTTTGCTGCAGTAACGCCCGTAAAACAAATGATTAATTGCTAAAAATATTTTAGGTCTTACTACATTTTCTAGACTTTAGTCTTCTCATGCTGGAAAATTTCTTGTAGGTTTTCGCACAAAAAAACCTAATACAGTAATTATTCTTAATTTTCTACTATTTGTATGCTGTCTCTCTATATGAATCCCCAGATTGAATATAACGCTTCAGTTGATAGTTCTCGTGCAGTTTTACTTTGAAGGTTGAACGTGTCCCAACACGTTTGGCATCCGGTCTTTGACCAATTTGCTGCCGTCCAATCAGGCTTAGATTTTAGTTTAGGAAACGAATGAACATATCAAGTTATTGAACAATTTAACTTTCCATTCTTACCTTGGCTAACGTTTACCTACTTCCGACGTTTTTTTAAACCACCTACATATCTGATGACCCATCAGGCTGGGAAATATTATAATAACCAATTGAATTAAACTCAATAGTAATTTTTCTCGCTGCCACTTTGTCCGTCAAACTTCCTCAATGCAGTGCTCTCACCTTAAGTCTCGATTAACCCTTTTATTTTTGTAATTTTAAACTATTCTATACTTATCAATCATTGTAACTCTTTCAGTATATTTTAATTTAACCGATAATCCTTCTTTGGCTATTATTTAACAATTGGTTTTTTTACTACCATTGGTTGAAAATGCATAATGTACGCCGATTTTATGGTTCTTAAGTTGCAACTTTCTTCATTTTAAGACTATATAAAGACTTTAAGACTTCATGATTATAGTACCTAATACCCTGTGATCTATTACATACTACTAGGGCTCTATTTTTATTAATTTTCTGAACTAATATATATAACATTTAAAATTGTTAAACTAATTGCTGATTTTGAATGATAAAATTGTTATCGTTTCTCTATATGGTATATATATATGATTCCCGCGTTTCTTGGCCACCCCGTGGCGGAACTAAAGCATCTTAGCCTATACCATTTTTTAAAATTTCAAATATCTTGATTTTGTCCCGTTTTTCTTCTATTACATACAACGATCCTCTATATAAACTTATAATTTTATTCCACTTTTATCTTTTCAGAATACAGCTGTTATTACCTCAATCATGTGCAATCATAATCGTATCTCCAAATTTTTACACATCAACTTTTGAGCATGACTATTTACATAGTTCATTAATATTTCACAACTCCATTATATTTTTTTACGAATTAAGGGGGAGTGGGATTATACCATGAGTCGTGAGCAAATTTCAAAGCTTATTATTATTTATTGTGAGTAGTGTGTATTGGCGGCTTCTGTTACTGCCGTTGGAGTTGAGCCCTCAACTAGGCTGTTCATTGTATGAGGTTTTGACAGTAATTTACGGAATTGGGGCAACCAATTATTGGGTTGGACCCTCCATCAAGCATAACACCTAGAATATTTACATAAATAATATTTATCTCACAGCTCAATTTTTTAAAACTATTTACTAAGGAGGAGTATTAAAACCTACTAATAGGAGATTATTAAAGCTTTTTTTTACTATTGATAGTGAATTTAGAGTATTAGATAGTTTTGTTACTGGCTTGGCTGTCCAGATCTTTTGTCGAACTAAACTATTTAAAACTTGACTTTTTATTAATTCAAACTAGGGGGCAACCCCTAAGGGGGCATGGGGGCGGAGCCCCCATCGAGCCGTAGGCGAGTCTATAATATATACAGCCGCATGTGTAACTGACTGACTGACTCACTCACTGATGATATTAAATTCCTGAAGCGACCGTTTAAGATAGAGACTTGAAATTTGGCATGGACATTCTTTGAGATATTTCAATTTAGGGAAAATCATAAAACTACGATTTTTTACTTTTAAACTATAAAAAAGGTTAAAAAATATAGATTTGTCGGTAATGTAGTTCAGCCGTGTGAGCGTATATCACCGTTTGGGTAACGTAGATCACTTTGCACGTTTAGTTCTCGCTTGTGTTTAATTGATCTCTTTCAACTACACCCGTGTTTGATACAAATATTGTATTTCATGTAAACATGAACATCTCTATGTAGACGACGGTGTTTCGATGCATTGAGAGCGGGTTATTTCACCAGGGTAATACTCGCTTTGATTTATACAGTATTAATCCCAAAAACTACAAATTTTCAACTTTACTGTTATAAAAATACTGAGGTGTCGGTAAGGAAGTACTTTGGTTCTTAAAGATATTTCTTGGAGCGCTATTATAGTCGCTTAGTTCTCGCTTGTATTTAAATGATGTCTTCTAACTACACCTCTTCCTGATAATTAGTCTCAATTGGGTGCATAGTTGTTTGCGTATGGTTTTTCCTTCTGATAGCTGTGTTATTATTGAAAATGAAGTTTACTGAATCGAAAGCGTATTTTTACATTTAGGTGATGTCCGCTTTGATTTCTATAGTAACTTTAAGTTAAGGTCGCTTAATTCTCGGTTGTATTTAAATTATGTCTTTTAACTACACCTGTTCGTGACAGTTTTGCATAGCAGTAATCTTAAACGTTATATAAACTACGTTAGTGCAAATTTCAGTTTACAGTATATTGTAATATAGCTGTAACTGTAATATAACATTTGTTTTAAGGATGGTGAAATAAATTTAATGCACGTACTCCAAAGTAATACGAAAATGTTGATTGAAATGTGAGGTTCTCGTTTCGTTTTATTTAAATTCATTTGTTCGTATTGGCTATTGCTATTACTCTTGTCTTTAGAGAGACGATTGAGCGTAGTGCTGGAATACTTTGTTACAATATTATATTATTAATTTTATCATTATTATGGTGAGCTCTACGAAGCGTGTGCGAATACTTTAAACATATTATTTTAGTACTGCATATTTTTTGCTGCAGTAACGCCCGTAAAACAAATGATTAATTGCTAAAAATATTTTAGGTCTTACTACATTTTCTAGACTTTAGTCTTCTCATGCTGGAAAATTTCTTGTAGGTTTTCGCACAAAAAAACCTAATACAGTAATTATTCTTAATTTTCTACTATTTGTATGCTGTCTCTCTATATGAATCCCCAGATTGAATATAACGCTTCAGTTGATAGTTCTCGTGCAGTTTTACTTTGAAGGTTGAACGTGTCCCAACACGTTTGGCATCCGGTCTTTGACCAATTTGCTGCCGTCCAATCAGGCTTAGATTTTAGTTTAGGAAACGAATGAACATATCAAGTTATTGAACAATTTAACTTTCCATTCTTACCTTGGCTAACGTTTACCTACTTCCGACGTTTTTTTTAAACCACCTACATATCTGATGACCCATCAGGCTGGGAAATATTATAATAACCAATTGAATTAAACTCAATAGTAATTTTTCTCGCTGCCACTTTGTCCGTCAAACTTCCTCAATGCAGTGCTCTCACCTTAAGTCTCGATTAACCCTTTTATTTTTGTAATTTTAAACTATTCTATACTTATCAATCATTGTAACTCTTTCAGTATATTTTAATTTAACCGATAATCCTTCTTTGGCTATTATTTAACAATTGGTTTTTTTTACTACCATTGGTTGAAAATGCATAATGTACGCCGATTTTATGGTTCTTAAGTTGCAACTTTCTTCATTTTAAGACTATATAAAGACTTTAAGACTTCATGATTATAGTACCTAATACCCTGTGATCTATTACATACTACTAGGGCTCTATTTTTATTAATTTTCTGAACTAATATATATAACATTTAAAATTGTTAAACTAATTGCTGATTTTGAATGATAAAATTGTTATCGTTTCTCTATATGGTATATATATATGATTCCCGCGTTTCTTGGCCACCCCGTGGCGGAACTAAAGCATCTTAGCATATACCATTTTTTAAAATTTCAAATATCTTGATTTTGTCCCGTTTTTCTTCTATTACATACAACGATCCTCTATATAAACTTATAATTTTATTCCACTTTTATCTTTTCAGAATACAGCTGTTATTACCTCAATCATGTGCAATCATAATCGTATCTCCAAATTTTTACACATCAACTTTTGAGCATGACTATTTACATAGTTCATTAATATTTCACAACTCCATTATATTTTTTTACGAATTAAGGGGGAGTGGGATTATACCATGAGTCGTGAGCAAATTTCAAAGCTTATTATTATTTATTGTGAGTAGTGTGTATTGGCGGCTTCTGTTACTGCCGTTGGAGTTGAGCCCTCAACTAGGCTGTTCATTGTATGAGGTTTTGACAGTAATTTACGGAATTGGGGCAACCAATTATTGGGTTGGACCCTCCATCAAGCATAACACCTAGAATATTTACATAAATAATATTTATCTCACAGCTCAATTTTTTAAAACTATTTACTAAGGAGGAGTATTAAAACCTACTAATAGGAGATTATTAAAGCTTTTTTTTACTATTGATAGTGAATTTAGAGTATTAGATAGTTTTGTTACTGGCTTGGCTGTCCAGATCTTTTGTCGAACTAAACTATTTCAAACTTGACTTTTTATTAATTCAAACTAGGGGGCAACCCCTAAGGGGGCATGGGGGCGGAGCCCCCATCGAGCCGTAGGCGAGTCTAAATACTATACAACCCGATGTGAAACTGACTCACTGATCACGTATACAAAGTATTTTGGATTTCCGGATGAGCTAGAAACTTGAAATTTGGTACACACGTAGTTTGTATAGTCAATAAAAAGGGAAAATCCCAAAACATTGTATTTTCAAATTTTAACCCCCTCAAAAAAATTAAAAGGGATGACATCGGTAATCTGAATATGTGAGGGTTTTTTATTTTCGCTGTAACTTTTGAACGAGGAGTCCTAGCTCAAATCTGAGGAAATATCGTTAGTTGGGAATTAGACGCTCTACAAATTTGGTCCTATGCAATTTTGCCGTATCTCACTCCCTTCACCCTTAAAAAGGGGTGTACTTTCAAAATTTCTGAATTCCTTCACAAAATTTTCGCTATTTCAATATTTTTTATTTACTAATATGACACTCAGATGCCTGAAATTTTGTACATATTTTAGCCTTGGCTAGATATTAACATAGTGGCAGCCATTGGTAAATTTCAATCAAAATTAAATAAAACAAAAATTAAAAATACAATGAATTCTTAACATATTTTCGTGTCAAGTGTTTGTAAATTACTTTATTCTGGCAAATGTACTGCAAAATTTGTATATTATTTTGCCAGTATTATATTTTATTTTAGACGCTCTACAAGTTCGGTACTATGCAATTTTGCCGTATCTCACCCCCTTCACTCTCAAAAAGGGGTGTACTTTCAGAATTTCCAAAAAATTTTAAAAAATTGCGCTATTTTGTTATTTTTAGTTACTATTATGTAATATATATGCATGAATTTCTATTTATATTATGACCTCAACAGATTCTTTCTATAGTAGTAGCTTTTTGCATATTTCAATCGAATTTTAGTCCAAAAAAATGTAAAAACACAAAATTCTTAACATTTGTTCATGTAAAGTATTCGTAATTCACTTTAACTTGGTAAATATACTGCTACATTGATATATGATTTGCCATTACTATATTCTATTATAGACGCTCTACAAGTTTGGGTCTATGACATTTTGGCGTATCTCACCCCCTTCACCCTTAAAAAGAAGCGTAATTTCAAACTTTATACATTCTTCCACAAACAATTCGCTATTTTAATATTTTTTATTTACTATTATGGAGCACAGATGCCTCAAACTTAGTAAATATTATAGACCCAACTAGTTCTTACTATTTTAGCAGCCATTGGTCAATTTCAATCAAAGTTAAGACAAAAACAATTTTAAAAAAACACGAAATGATTGACTTTTTTTATGTAAAGTGTTTGTAAATTACTTTATACTGAAAAATATACTACCAAATTGATTTATATTTCGCCAGTAATTTGTTCTATTTTGGACGCTCTACAAGTTCGGTCCTTTGCAATTTGGCAGTATCTCACCCCCTTCACCCTTAAAAAGGAGCGTACTTTCACGATATCGAAATTCTTTCACAACAATTAATTGCTTTATTTCAACATTTTTCGTTTACTGTTATGACACATAGAAGCCACAAATTTAGATTAGACTATGACCATATCTAGGTCTTACTATAGGTGCAGCCATTGGTCAATTTCAATATAGTAGTTGTTAAAAAAAAAAAAAAAAAAACTGTGAAAATACGAAATTATATACATTTTCTAATTTATAGTTTTTTTGTAATTTTGTTTGATCCGGTAAAAGTACTGCCATACCGATATATGTTTTGTCAGGATTATATTATTTTGAGATGCTCCACAAGCTCGGCCCTTTGAGATTATGTAGCATCTCATCCCCTTCACCCTTACAAAGGGGCGTAATTTCAAAATATCAATTTCAATTTTTACTAAGGGGCATTAAAACGGATCCATAGGCGATATGAAAGCTTTTTTTACTATTGATTGTGAATTTTGTGTATTAAACCGTTTTGTTGCTGTCTTTAATGTCTAGCTCTTCCGCGGAAGTAACCTTTTACATACTTACTTGACTTTTAATTATTCTACAAATTTTGGGCAACCTTTAAGGGGGCATGGGGGCGGAGCCCCCATCGAGCCGTAGGCGAGTCTTGCACATATACAATATCAAGATCGTAATAAAATGAGGTAGAGTGCACCTGCCCACCTGGTAAAAATAATAATTAAGTTTTAAAGCAAAATAAACTGTTCAGTACTCTTCTAACAATATGAAACCTATATCAATTTATTAAGTATTTCATGTAGATTAAAATAACTTATATAAAATTATAATCTTTCATGTATATACTAGCAAGATCGTATTTAAATATGGCAGAGTCCCCACGATGTTCGCCTGATAAAAATAATAATTATTTTGCTAAAGCAAAATAAACTGTTCAATACTCTTATAACAATATTGAACCTATATAAATTTATTGTAAATTTAATGTAGATTTAAAATACATACATAATAATTATAATCTTGCATATATAAACTGGGAAAATCTTATTAAAATGAGGTAGAGTGCATCTGATATCCGCCCAGATAAAATAAAAAGAATTTCGCTAACTTGAAAGAAACTTTTCATTAGTCTTATAACAATATGAAATATATATCAATATATTACATATTTAATATAGATTAAAGTACATATATAATAATTTTAATCTTGCATGTATATACTAGCAAGATCGTATTTAAATATGGTAGAGTGCCCACGATGTCTGCCTAGTACAATAAAAATTAATTTTGTTAAATAGACTGTTCAATCCACCTATAACAATATTTTGCCTATATAATTGAATTGCGTATTTAATTTAGATTAAATATAGGTATGTAATAATTATGATCTTGCATGTATAAACTGGCAAAATCGTATTAAAATGAGGTAGAGTGCACCTGATGTTCATCCAGGTAAAACAAAGAGAATTTTGCTAAAGAAAAATAAACTGTTCAGTACTGTTATAACAATATAAAACACACACACACACACACACACACACACACACACACACACACACACACACACACACACACACACATATATATATATATATATATATATATATATATATATATATATATATATATATATATATATATATATATATATATATATATTAAGTATTTAATGTAGATTAAAATACACATATAATAATTATAATCTTTTGTTTATAATCTGGCAAGATCGTAATAAAATGAGGGAGCATGTTTACTTGACAGCTAAAAAAGTAAAAATAATTTGCCAAGGTAAACTAAAACCTTTGAAACCTCTTATAAAAATTTAAAACTTTCATTAGTGTTTGTGTGTTTTTACGAAGAGTAAAAAAATATACATATTTATAGTATAACTGACCATATAATTTGACAAAAATCGTGTTAAAAAGATGTAGTGCACATAAAATTGCTTGTAAAAAGAATACAAATTATTTAGTAAGACAAAATAAACTGTTCAAACCACAAATAACAACGTGAAACCTACATTATTTTATTATATATTTAAGCAGATTATACTGATATAATATATATGTATAATGTTTAATCACGTACAAATTGGAAAAGACTGTTTTAAAAAGAGATAATGCAAATAGATGAGAAATACTAATAAAAATACTATTTATTTTGCTTGGGCGAAATAACTAGTCTACACTCCTACCACAGCATGAAACGTATATATATTGGTTTAATGTTTATTGCAAATTTGTATGATATTTCTATATTTTTATGATGTTAATAGTATACTCCTGGTTCTGCAAACATACATATACCCATGCATACAATAGTATTGTTATGACGAAAAATTATTAGTAAAAGTAACTTCTAAATTTCCTGAGTATGCAGGTCTGCTGTGATGGGTGTTATTTAGTAATGATTTAGGCATATTTTCAACATTTTATACCAAATATATAATTCTCATTTCAAAAATAATCTGACATTGCCAGTAAGAGACAATACTAGTAATTAAAGATCAGGGTCTTGCCAACGTTAGAGTTGTGGCTGTAGATAAACTATTATAAACAATCTTACGAACACTTAACCACTTAAAAACTAACAATAATATATGAAATCTATAGTAAATTTAACGCTCTTTCCATACATATATAGTGTCATGACGAAACATGTGCAAACAAGTGTTTAAATGTGAT
The DNA here is from genome assembly GCA_030545055.2 of Neoaliturus tenellus. Classification (NCBI taxonomy): domain Eukaryota; kingdom Metazoa; phylum Arthropoda; class Insecta; order Hemiptera; family Cicadellidae; genus Neoaliturus; species Neoaliturus tenellus. The sequence goes on along the minus strand of CM061534.1, from coordinate 59,138,947 downwards.
TTATTAATGAATAGCAGGATTTTTTTAAAAAGTACCAAAATTTAGAAAATTTTCAGATAGCTATAAATGTTTCATAATGGTTCGGCGTAACAACAAACTTTAACCATGCATTGTGTTGGAAATTTTCTCTACTTTATTTTTGTTAAAGACATAAATTTCGAAAGAACGCATCGTTTTGAAGTTATAAGCAAAATACTAAAAAAGTGCCAAAATTTCAATGTTTTTTGCAGATATCTCGAGAAGCACAAGGAATATCTTGGTGCAAACTTCAGATTCGGATTCAGCACCCCAAAAAACATACAAAACAGCAGAAAAACTCCATACTATAATTTTTCCCACGTCTCAGTACCGATTGCCTTGACTACATATGATTACATTAAATAATATTAATTTTGTAAACAGCTTTTGTTTTCATTAAATATATTGAGGGAAGATTGGTAATAAAAAAAACTAAAAGATATTATAGAACTGCGGCAAGTGAGCTTAGCGTATGAGCTTATCCTGTCGAGGGTGAACGCAGCAAACAAGGTGAACCCAACGGAGAGTGAGCGCAGCGAACGAGCTGAACCTAAAGGACAAAAACTTCTCAAGATGGCATTGCAAAAAAGCCAGGAAAGAAAGTTATCAATACAGTAGCGTTTGAAAGTGATAAGAAGCCGACAGCACTCCTGCTGATTCGGATTCAGCACCCCAAAAACATACAAAACAGCAGAAAAACTCAATACTATAATTTTTTCTACGTGTGGTATTTTTTCAGTACGGTTTTACTGGACTAATGTTCCAATACCAAAATTTGCTTCCATAAGAATAACATGGTAACTTTGAAGACCTGGAGGGTGGCACCCTATGGAGGGATATTGATAAAAAGGATCCTACATGTTATTCCTGGTTCTAAGCTAGCTTCCCACCAATTTTCAGCCAAATCAGTTCAGCCGTTTTTGAGATATAAGTGGTGTAACTAACAAGACTTCCTTTTACATATATAGATAATGATAATTCTTATTAACTGCTAATCTAAATTAGTAACATTATTTACATAAGCATATATGAAAAGTTCATTTTCTCGATAATTGGCTAAGCAGATCGAAGGGGAGTGAAATCCTCGTACATGAGCTATGCCGACTAGTTGTATTAACGAAATCTGATTTGAACAACGATAATTGAAGGAAATATTAGATCGACATAAAACTTTAGATTTAGGTTTTGTGCGTCATTTTTAGGCTCAAGATTGTTGTTGAATTTGTAATGAGGGTAGTTAATTATTAATTCGTAATTAAATTTGCACTAGGGAATGCATATAGGCTGTTTTATTGGTGATTGATTTTGTTTTCTTTAACAAAATATGCTTTACATAGATTATGGATTTGAAAACTATTTCCTGATCTGTATGATATACAACTGAAATTCGGTTTATCATTTCACTTAATGTATATTGCCATAAAGTTAAATTTTGTATGGATTAATAACGGATTAATAAAAAGAGTTTTTATGAAGTAATAATAATCATAGTAAAAATTGCAATGGTTGAAGCTGAAATATCCGGTCCAAAAACAGACTGTAATCAATGAACGAACAACTGACGATGATGAAATCGGACAGAAATGTTAAAAGTGAGATAGTAGGGAAGCAGCTTATGACAAAGGTTATATTATTATACATTTAGTCCGTTCTAGCCATTCGGTCATAATAAGCGTAAGCTACTCCTTGTATAATATAACTACACTATGTAGCCTGAAACAAGTTATTTTATATTCAAAGTATTTTAAAATTAAGTTAAACTTTAACTCCTTTTAATATTAATATTTTATAGTTTTGAGTATATATTTTTTTGTTTTCCAGGACATTTTACGTGTTTAATAAATCTTTAAATATTTCATTCCTGTTAGAATGTATGTTCCACAAGAAAGAAAAAAAGATTTTTTAAACAATTTGCATGAGCGAAGAATATATAGAGAGGGTACTATTCACTATATTAGCAAACGCTTTTGGCAATCAACTAAACTTCCAGGATGAAGTGTTAGTAGTTATTTATGTTGATGTTTGCTTGGCGATGACTGTTGGATATTTTTGGACTTATGACTGGAGTACGAGCTAGTAATTTTATTACCTAAAGCTTTATAATCCACTGTACTATTTCAAAACTAATGTACTAATGTAAAAACTAATGTATCTCTCTTCTGTCTTTCCTCTCACTGAAAAGAATCCAACTAATTAATATTAATAAACTTCAAAAGCAATGCTCGGTATTTATTTTATTTTTATTGTTACTTTTTTGTTATTTTTTACTTATTGTCATTAAATATAAGTATTTTAACGTCTGTATGCATGTGAAAAATGCAACAGCTACTATTATGATAGAATATAATCATCTGTGCTATTATCTACTCTTAACTTAAGTGATTTAAGGAAAATCAAATAAAATTATAGGTTATTACTGTCACACACACAGAAAACACTAGTAAAAAGTAGCAAAATCAGTGTTGACCAAGGTGCAACTCTCAAAGAATCAACCGATCCCGTCAACTTCCACGCAAGCCTGCCACCGTTTATTTAACGTGGGCCCTCCCACCATCGTTGCCACAGATCGGCTAACCCTTTTAAGAGTTGCACCACCAGGTCAGGTTTGGTCGTGAGCGGGGATTGAGCTCGCGCTTGCGTAGACACCTGGCCAAGGTGCCTACGCGTTAGCCACATCAGCTATCACGACCGGCAGCCCAAGCACGAGGATTAGGGTCTTGAACAGTGCGCGCTCCTAGCGGGAAAAGTTGTAGGCCGTTAGTGAGCGAGTTCGCTACGAGAAGCACAGCACTAATCCGCCGCATTATGTTTAAAGGAAATAACTTGGGCTGATAAGGGTTATTATTACTAAACTTCAAAAGCAATGCTCGGTATTTATTTTATTTTTATTGTTACTTTTTTGTTATTTTTTACTTATTGTCATTAAATATAAGTATTTTAAGGTTTGTATGCATGTGAAAAATGCAACAGCTACTATTATGATAGAATATAATCATCTGTGCTATTATCTACTCTTAACTTGAGTGATTTAAGGAAAATCAAATAAAATTATAGGTTATTACTGTCACACACACAGAAAACACTAGTAAAAAGTAGCAAAATCAGTGTTGACCAAGGTGCAACTCTCAAAGAATCAACCGATCCCGTCAACTTCCACGCAAGCCTGCCACCGTTTATTTAACGTGGGCCCTCCCACCATCGTTGCCACAAATCGGCTAACCCTTTTAAGAGTTGCACCACCAGGTCAGGTTTGGTCGTGAGCGGGGATTGAGCCCGCGCTTGCGTAGACACCTGGCCAAGGTGTCTACGCGTTAGCCACATCAGCTATCACGACCGGCAGCCCAGGCACGAGGATTAGGGTCTTGAACAGTGCGCGCTCCTAGCGGGAAAAGTTGTAGGCCGTTAGTGAGCGAGTTCGCTACGAGAGCACAGCACTAATCCGCCGCATTATATTTAAAGGAAATAACTTGGGCTGATAAGGGTTATTATTACTAAACTTCAAAAGCAATGCTCGGTATTTATTTTATTTTTATTGTTACTTTTTTGTTATTTTTTACTTATTGTCATTAAATATAAGTATTTTAATTTTTGTATGTATGTGAAAAATGCAACAGCTATTATTATGATAGAATATAATCATCTGTGCTATTATCTACTCTTAACTTGAGTGATTTAAGGAAAATCAAATAAAATTATAGGTTATTAGTTTTTTACTTTATTAACAGTACACCTATGATGCTTTGTATGCATCCGTATTAGTTTTTACGTACAGAAAAACTTTGTTAAAATTGTTTTTACTTAAATAAAATTATTTGGTTTAACTATACTGATTTTGTTAAAATATTTATCTTTATTGTAATTATTCAGGGTGTTTCAGAACGCCCAACCAATATTTTAGGGCATTGTTTGTGGGTTAGAAAGATATCTAAATATCACATTCAAACTGTCCGGAAGTCTTTAGTTACTCACACAGCCGCCATTTTGTTTTTTACACATAATAGTTTTTATTTCCGTCACGGATGGTTTTATTAAATTCATATTTGGCATGAATCTTTATCATACCAATGTACATTTCCAGGAAAAAAATATGTTTTTCTGCTATATATTTTCAAAATGGGGGCCATTTTAAATTTTCAAACGCAAATATCTCAAAATCGGATAATTTTATAAAAATTTTACTAGACACAAAAAAATTGACAAATTAAATTATCCAACCAATGGTACCAAGTTTGTAAAGATCTGACCACAAACAACGTAGTTATTGCGATTTTCGCCATGAAAACATTGATTTTGCTGTTAAATGGCCTTAATTTGCATTGATTTTAATGCAAAATCAATGTTTTCATGATGAAAAATCGCAACAACTCCGTCATTTGTTGTTAGATCCTTACAAACTTGCTACCATTGGTTAGATAATTTAATTTCTCAACTTTTTGTGTCTAGTAAAATTTTTATAAAATTTTACGATTTTGAGATACTTGCATTTGAAAATTTAAAATGGCCGCCATTTTGAAAATATACCAGGAAAATTAATTTTTTTCCTGGAAATGTACATTGGTATGATAAATATTCATGTCAAATATGGATGTAATACAACCATCCGTGACGAAAATAAAAATTATTATGTGTAAAAAACAAAATGGCGGCTGTGTGAGTAACTAAAGACTTCCGAACAATTTAAATGTGATATTTAGATATGTTTCTAACCCAGAAACAATGCCCTAAAATATTGGTAGGAAGTTCTGAAACACCCTGTATGTAATATTAATTTTTTTATGATCGTCTATTAAGAGAATAAGACTGTTACAGTTGTTGTGTTGGTAGACTGTGTTCTGAATTTAAAGATGTAAGTTAATCTTGATAACTGACTGTGACGCCTCCGAATGAACATTACCGTAGTAATTGTAACATTGTAAGTATTCTATTTTCTAATATAATGTAATTCAAACGATGAATATTAATAGAATTGTTTATACAATCCTTTAAAGAGATTCAGTAAATACTAATTTGTTCACTGTAATAGATAAATGAGAGTATTAAATATAGAATGATAATTTTTCGTAAAGGATTTCATGATTGTAGTTGTCCACATGCATATCACGTTTTTCAAAGCAAACTTTCAATTTTATTTTGTTAATATTATAATTAGATTTTCAATTGTAATTATGTATTGTATTAAGAATGACTGTTATTTCACAGACGGTTCATGTGTTCGAGTTAGAGTCTTCAGGCGTCAAGTCACTCAGTTACATTATTCAAGTTAGATCAAACCTATTTACTATTTGTAATAAATATAGGTAAAGTCTTATGTATTGATCTTTATTTGGGATACCAATAAATAAACCACATAATTTGGAAATTTATGTTTATTGACAAGTCCTGAAGCCATTATGGGTAAAAAGAGTTTAATCTGAAAACAACATTTGTACTACTAATTGGCCTTAACGTAGTATATAACTTATACTGTAATGACTGTGTATTTAGTAATTTTCTTTTTAACGACCCTTATAAGAGTTCTCAAAAAACATCTATAAATTTAGAAAGTACGTACAAAATATCGTTAGCTAAGTGCTTTTTAATATTGTTCTAAGTAAAATTTGGAAAAATTCCCATCAAAACGCTAAATCTACAATGGCTATTACTAGAGGGAGATTAGTGTAAGGGATTTCTGGACCTTTAAGTTTACATGTTGGCTCAGTAAGCCCTGCGGCTTGGTCTAAGGTCAGTCCTGGAAGCTTTGTGTTTAGTACGGTTGTTGGTTTTTCCCATGTCACTCAATCAAGTGACATTTTAAAAACATGTTTTATTTCTAAAAAGTGTTGAAAATAACCTGGCACAAAAACCTGGCATATGTGTTCTGTTTAACAACACATAAATTAACCCGATTATTAAAATAAAAACTCGCACAAATGAATACATTTAAAAAATCACAAAAAAGTTCAATATACAAACAATTAGGTACTGTATGTAATTAAATACCTTTTCTTCTTATCTGACGTAAAGATGAGTAAAATATTTACATTCTGTCGTATGTTGAAATTATTCTTTTACGTACTTATCTGTTGTTCATTCTCCTCTAGTACAGTAAAATTGGGGTTTTAGATCGGCAACTGATGTGCATTCCCAAAAATTTGATAAGAGCTACTTTTAAGCACTATAATTAAAGATCCGATGAGTCCCCAAAAAATAAAGTTGTTTTTCACCTATAAAACCACTTTTCAAAATGGCGGTTTTTTGTAATGGGATACATTTTGAAAAATTTAGTATTTATTTTTATTTTTCACCTGCATTTCTCAATATAATGTTGTGACACCGCCACCGATAATTCTTTAATGGGAAGTAGTTCATTATGAACGGTCGTTAATTTTTGGCCGCCATCTTGGATCCGCCATATTGGATGAAAGTTATTTTTTTGTAATATAAATATAGTGTTGTGACACATCATTTCAAAGTAGATTTTTACGCTGATTACAATGGCGCAATCCGTTTTTGAAAATCTTGGTTCGTTTTAAAGATACACTCAAATAAAAATTTAGCCCTATGAATTTCTTATGGACATTTCGAACTTTAAATTTATTTTTCATTATTTTTCTTTTATATCTAGTTCTATTTGAGGAATTCTGTTCATTGTGACCTTAAAATACTCAGTAATGTTCCTGGCATTAATTTAAGCTATTCTTCATTCCATTTGGAGGATATTGAGACGAGTTATATCCTTCTATTTAATAGAAACTTCAATTTTTTTTAAATTCGCTTTTAGTTTAAGATTAATATCTCAAGTTCTAAGTAAGACACAAAGTTAGTTCTGGTCTTAAAACAACTAGTACATCAATGTCTTTAATTTGAGTTATTGGCCATTGAAATTCGTTGGATATTAAGTGGCTTATAACTGTCTAATCAACATAAAATTTATTGGTTCCTGAAATTCTTTTTCAGTTAAAGACGTACAACTCAAGTTGTAAATGAGATTCAAGGTTCGTTTTGGTCTTAAATTACACGGTACATTATTGGCTTTAATTCCATATATTGATTGTTAAAATTGGATACGTTTAAGATGTGATATTATACACTTTTCAATAAAAAATATTTCCATTTCTGAAATTTGGGTAAAGTTTAAAATTTACAAACCGTTTCAAACCAAGCCAATTCGAACGAACAAAAACTCCAAAGAAGCCCATTGATCCACTGAGTGATCTGATACCAAAATTAACAACCTATCTCGATTAGAACAGGATATATGAGGAAAATGAGCAATAAATATATTCAAATTTTGAAACGTCCATAAGAAATGTATGGAGAAGAATTTTAATTTCCGTATATCTTTGAAACGGAAAAATATTTTCAAAACCGGATTGCGGCATTGTAATGAGCGAAAAAATCTACTCTGAAATGATGTGTCACAACACTACCTTTACTTTAGAAAAAACCAACTTGTATCCAATATGGCGGATCCAAGATGGCGGCCAAAAAATAAAGACCGTTAAAAATAAAGTATTTAGTACCCAACAATTATTGGAGTTGGTCCCACAACATAATATTGAGGCGATGCACGTAAAAAATGAAAAAGGGAAGCTTTTTTAAAAATTTATTTCATTACAAAAGAACCGCCATTTTTAAAAGTGATTTTATAGGTGTAAAACAACTTTATTTTTTGGAGACTCATCAAATCTCTTTTTCTAGAGCTTAAAGGAAGGTCTCCTGAAAATTTCATGGACGCACATCAGTTGCCGATCAAAAGGTTGTTTTTGGCCTTATTTTACTGTACTACTCCTCAAGGCACCGCTCTGGCTACAATATTTAACATTTTATCAACAATCTTCAAACAGGTTTGTGTACCCGCACTTAAGGTTCGAATTTATGTATAATATCTAGTCAAAACTTTATTTTATTGAAAGCGAGCTGAAAACCATTCTACCAAGAGAATAATAAAAATAAATCAATTATATGGCTGTATTATATTTTTTTAGATAGGTGATTTTAAATATGACTTATTTATATAAGATGTACAATTTGTACATGTCAACTAAAACACCTTAACTAAATTTTACAAAATTCTTTTCAGCTACTATTTTATTTCAAACATTTTAAACTTAGGTATGAATGTAATTTGAATTTTTATATTAAAGCAAAAAGCCATGTTTGGTCGTTATTTAGCATCCTATATTTCAATAAATGGCGTTCACTATGATTGCAGCGCAGCCAGTCACAGTCACATGCAGGTCACGTGCCGTTGCAACTGCGGCCACATTTGCTGCTGCTATTTGTTTGCCGTTAACTCGTTAAAATAAGTCTTATTGTACAGGAAAATGAGGTTATTTCTGTTATAAATTTTCCAGACATTCTTGGTTTTTTTTACACAAAAAGTGTTAGTATTTTTTAATTGGTGAAATTGATATGTAGACGTACAAAATTTTTATCATTAAAATTTAAAATAGACGTTAAATTTAAATCATTTTATTTTAATAAAATATTACAAGGTGTACCGTATTGTTGTTATAATTTTGAATGATTCACACATTTGGAATTTTAAGTCTATTAAATACAAGATATCTTATTAATTAGAATACCTGTAAGATAGGTAGAGTAACGACATACCTTCGATATAATTCATATTTACAAAAATTATACCATTATACTAGAAGTTTTAAATGCATATACAACTCAAACGGCTAATACAAATCATTAAAAAAGTTATTGAATTGACTGAAAAGAAAGATCCATTCCATTTAAGATTGTTTGTAAAAGATTATGCAGTTAAAGAATGTCACTATAGAAGGTTTTCAGTTACCATTAACAATCGTTTTTGAAAGGTAAAACTGTTCTGTGAATACGACGTTAACATTGTGTGGGATTCAAAGGTTACAGGGACACTGAAGATACTCAGGAAATGTCGATGGTCACGGATGACAAACGACGGGACTGACAAGTTGTCACTGACGGCCTCACAACCGGATATTGGATGCCTCTCTCACCCAAACTGGGCAAGTGGAATGGCTGGTTTAGTGAAATACATAGCAAATTAGCTAAACATTGTGGTTTTATTTATAACGAGAAATCTATATATTAATACGCAAGCATGATTCATTTCCTCCTTTTTTTCTCAGCTCGTGTGCATCGTAGGGGAAATCCGCGCATACCGTTAGAAAGGCATAGACCTGTAGATGAGCAGAATCACATTCTAATTCACATCGGACACCAGGGCTACGCCCCGCAGGCTTTCAAAGTTCCAATGTTAATCTTATGGAGGAAGGAGAATTGATTGAATCATTGAGAATTAGACAGCTGCTGTAAAAACAACTGCTAGAAAAACAGGAATAATAGATCAACTGAAATTTTGATCGAATTTCGATCAGGAGGCGATCTCTAGTTTTTATAATTCTATCTGTCTAAGACTTGTAACATGGATACCGTGTCATGGTGAAATTCCACCCCGGAAAGAAATACTTTCGTTGAACTTACATTTATTTTACAAATGTGATATTTTGTGTTTACACTTTAGAGTTTGAATGACGCTGAAGCATAAATTCGTTTTAAAAAATCAATGTACAATAAAAATTATTTAAAATTAAAAATTTTATTACATTCACAAAGTTATTGACAAGTACTGTAGTACCAGTGTGTATGATATATTATATTGTGACAAGTGAGTTTGTGTTATATGTATACAATAACTTTTTCTAAAATTTTTACTGCCAATAAATTAACGTTTACGTAAGTTTGAGGATTATTCCTTGCCTAATCCTAATTATTGAAAATGACTTAAGTTATATATTTCACAGGTTATAACATCATTGTGAATAAGGTTGAACATAAATCATTTCTAGGAAATATTATGATTTAATGACTGTCTGCTGGCGAGACGGCACTTCGCGGCTTAGTTTGTTTTAGTCTCGTAATCCAGGCATCTCGCCTGATGTTTACAGCCAAATCTTCCTTCTACGACTTTGTACTGAATACATTCTTTGCGCTAATGATAACCAATGAATATAAGTGTAATGGAATGTAATTGCCTTAAAAATTATAGTGGTTACTTTTTATAAATAATAGTTACTTTTTAATTTGTTAAATTTGATTTCCATTTGAATTTGATTTTGAAAGAAGTAATATTCTTTAAGATCAGTTTGACTATTTACATAGTTTTTATTGAAATGTGTTGTAAACATTTTTTGTTCCCGATATTTTGAATCATTTATGCCACTAAGACTTTATTGTTTATATAGCTAAATGTCTTGATAGCATACATGATTGGAAATATTTAGAACAAAATTTTTTACAGCTTTTGTTTAAATAACTATGCAGTTATTAAATAGCATAAAAGAATGGTGGTGATTGGTGATAGGTGTTTTGTTGATTCGACAAAAATCAGGTCTTAAAACATATTTGTTTTGTTATGCTTTTGTGTATTTCTATTTTTGAGTCAATTTCTTACTTTTTGGTTCGGATCTGCCAAACTCCGATCTTGTTTTTATTTAACTTCGAACTAGTGTTAGAGCACCAAAAATATCCAAATGCCAATATCAATGCCAATGCTGATGAAAACTATGTAGAGAAAACGATTGAACCAGCACCATCAGAATTATTACGAGGCGAGATCTATGACTAAGTTGTCTGCACAGTTACCTTCTATGAGTTTTTTGGTTATAGAAAATATTATACGATAAAAATTCAAAAGTAATTTACTACATCAGATCGTAAAAGTATAGGTATATTTCATAATAGGCTTAAGTTGGACTAAATACATGACAACGAGCTAACTTTAAAGCAAGAAGCGAGTGTGGCACTGTGGGGATATTTATGGGACTGCTCTGCTACAGCCAGCCCTCTCAGTGTTATGAGACTCATTTTGGAAATGGCCTCGTATATTTTGACGTTTTAATTTAACACTGAAAAAGGGTACATTAGTTGTTTTTATAGCATTTCGAAATTAAAGATATTTTAAAATGTATTTAAATGAAGAATAATTCCATTATGTTTTTATTATATTGTGCGTTTTTTTTAAACTTGTACTGTTCAAAATAGCATGTATCGGACTTTTGATACACACGACTTATTATGGTTCTAGATAATTTGAATACCCACATGAATTATATTAATATAATTTTCTTATACAGTATTTTTCTTTGATGAAATTGCGATGTATTGTTTTTCCTTTGTTAAAAGACACTCTACTAGTAATCTATAGTATTACTATCTCTACCGGGTAAGGTTTCTACCACGATCACAGTAGATCATTTTCATAGTGATCACATCAAAAGATGATGTGATAAAAGTGTGATGTCTATATTAGTATGTATAACCCTACTTTCGACAAATGCTAAGCTATCATTTGTATGGAACCCGTATTTTAATGTGACTCCGTTAGGCCACCTTCAAGTTGCTACGCGATGGGATTGTATTCGGTTTAGTCATTTGCCTATGCATGATGTTACTTGTAATGATTGGCGTGTATTGCAACTATCAAAGATAAAATAACAAAAATAAAAAAAATGAAACAACACAAGTGTTACAAAACTTACAAAAGAGTAGAAAGTATTACATGTATTCCTCATACTTGGCTTCACTAAACACATCTTATATGTTAAGATTTAAAAATATGTTTATATTTGGTTAATTAATAAATGTGAAATATAAGAAAACACATTTAAACCTAAGAATATATAGAGTTAGGTATCTTACTTATTTTATTCATTTTTGCCTCCAGGATTGATCAATGACTATTGATTAGGTTACGTACCTTTTGCCGTCGTCAATCCTTATAGTTTTCTAGATTACTAGTTTCGGGACTGTTGTCCCATTTTCAAATCAGTAAGAATGTCGTCTGTGTTTTGAAGAATGTGTAAGAATGTGTAAGTAAGAATGTGTTTTGAAGTTTTGACGACATTCTTACTGATTTGAAAATGGGACAACAGTCCCGAAACTAGTAATCTAGAAAACTATAAGGATTGACGACGGCAAAAGGTACGTAACCTAATCAATAATCTTACTTATTACGTACCAATTTTCTGTTTATATACTATAATCATTCAAAAATTATTACTTACATTCTGTTATTAATTTAAAGCTAACAAAGTAAGAGAAAAACCAATTAATTATTTTCTTGGTTTGATCGTAAAGCTTTCACGCATTGCCATGCGCTAAACAACTCTCAAAATATAAATTTAACCTCTTCCATGTCTGTTCTTGTTTGATATTATTCATTGATTCTCTTTTACTTATAATTCTCATATAATTTTCTCATTAAAATTCTATTTATTTTGTATGCAGGGAAAAATATTTGACAAAAAATGATTGATTTAAATGCCGATAAAAAAATGTTAATGTTTACTGACGGGGCACACGAAATACGCCCTTGTAACAAACGTGCTTTTCTAAACATGCCTAATGTAAAAATGTAGGTTAGGCGTACATACACCATAACTACTGAAGTGGCACAAATTTGCTTTCCAATAAGCCCGCCTCCACTTTATGGACTTCAAGACTTCAAGTCGCTGAATGGTGCCCGAAAGCAAATAGATCGTTTTTTGCCGCACTATGTACATTTTCTATATCTGTATACATAATTATTCATTATAAATCTTTAAATAATTGTTAAAAGTCATAATAAGCTAAGACATAAAAGCCACATTTAATCTCTACATAAAAAATATCATGACGTTTATATATTTTTTTTATTTCATTATAAATGTTTTTAAATTGTATATTTTTACCACCCTATAGTTTAAACTATTTTTATGAGTTTAGATAGAACATTTGGGAGGGGGGGGGGTAAATTGAAAATTTTAGTTAACTATCATCGAATGATTCCAACTTATTTGTCGACGATAACATAGAATCAATCAAATAAAAATAAAATAACGACAATTATGTTACCCAATTATTTTATCCACAATATATAATCAAATTTTAATCAAAATGATTTTATCCGCAATTTTGTAGTAAGCTATTTTACAAACAATACGTGTTTATTTTATTAGGGCCCTTGGTATTACATTGCTCTCCATGCTGAGAAGGAAAAGCTTTAGTTCTTGAAATATGCTAATTTTACTCTTGTTTGGTTAAACGGCCTAAAAGGTTGGTATTCAGAGAACTTCCACATTAACCTCACTGTTGACCCCAGAGCGTTCATGCGACTAATATGATAAACAGCTTCTCAGAAAACTGCTTCATATTTACTTTTGATTACTGTTAAAATGCTTTTATACGTCGTTTATATGTTGACTGTTATAGTTATGATTATCATGCATTTAGGAATATAATTTGTCAGTATTGAGAAGGTATAATGAAAAGAAACGTAATAAGATATAGATTTAAATTCGCAATAAATACAACAAATTAAAGTCTTAATGGGGGGAGAGAACAATTTAGAAAATTCAACCTTAATAAGATAATCACGTCATAACTGGCAGGCAACTCAAAGTCAAAACTTTACATTAAAATAATACAAAAAATTCCATAACTCCTAATAAACTCGACCTCAAAAGGTAATGTTTGTGAAAATTGCTCAGAATTCAAAGACTTTTGAAATTATGAATCATATATCGTTGGCCACTTTTATTTTAACTCCTGAGCCCCCCTCTTGGAGGTTAGAGGTCAATAAGTGCTTTGGAAAGTATAATTTAAAAATCAAAATCAGTTTTGCAACGTTTAGTTTTGTTACTTTAAAAAAGAAGAAATTATACTGTTTGAAATATTTACATTTAGAATTTATATCATATTTAACTTACCAAGTTACCACTATTTGAAATTAAAAAACAAACAATGATTTTCTTTAAATTATAATTATAACTCTTTAGTGATAGCGTAAAGGTTTATTTACACATAAACGGAAGACATAAATATCGCAAATTACAAATATATGCAATAAAAATTAAAATTATGCATTCAATTATATAAAAGTTTTTTTTTTATATAAAAAAACTACACGAACCATATTTTCATACTTACAAATAGGCTATAGCGTTCCATCAAGTTCTCGCTTACAAACATAAAGTTAACAATAGTAGCCTATAATTTATTTTAATATACACTGTATTCTAATACTGTGCACTTTAACATTGTAATGTTGTTTTTCAAATAAATAATATTTTGAAATTATTTATTTCGAACCTAACGCAACGGTTTACGATTCCTTCTTTTATGTAGACAACTCAAATTTCTTGAACATAAAACTTTCCTCTAAACATGAAATTATACGACCTTGCAATACAGTAGAGTGCTCACTTTCAGGCCAATTACATATTACATAAGATCGTCAATTGTTCCTTTTTCAGTTCTGCTAGGTTTTTAACCCTGGTGACATTGACCTCCTTTTTATATAAAATTTGTATTTTATCCCTACAATAGTAAATAAATATTATTAGCTATAAATTTACTCAATATTTTTTTTTTATTTTCACTCTTTTTTTAATTGTTTCCATGTAGGCAAAGCAGTATATCCAATCCATTATTAATATGCTACTTTTATTATATATTCATTAATCTTGTAAACAATTGCAGTATGAGTGTAAATATATGGAGTAGTGTTAGAATACGTTTTATTATTTCAACCTAATTATCAATAACAACACGTATAATGCTAATCAAGAATCTATTTATTTTATTAATATTTAGCTATATATGGGATATTTTCCAAAATAAGCATTTTGTTCATTTTTTAACTGTTAATATAAAACAATTTGGTAAAGGATACATTTCATATCTTACCTACACTACATAATCTGGCAGTTGTCTTGGTGGGGTGTTTATTGCAGGCGAATTTGTAAACTTTGTTGATCCCACATTTATCTCATACCTATGATTAAGTGTGCAATAACTATAAATACTTGTATCAATACTTTTTTGTCATACTTTCTTATACAGTTCTTTGAATCAGAGGACTGTAAAATTACTAAGACACTCTGTAGTGACTACACAATGTTTCTTAACCAAACGAAAAATCGAGTAAATTTTACTATCGAAGTTCGAAGTGATTTAAATTTAACGATCTACAGCAACTAGTTAAAAAAAATTAGAACATGTATGATAATGAAATATGGGTAATTTAGATGGTGATTTCAGAATTAAATCATTTTATATAAATACTTTATTAGATGTATTAAAAAAATATTTCATATGATTAATATCCCATTTTAATTTTACAACTGTCTAGTATCTATCTTTAATATATATTTTTTAAAGATTTTAAAGCAAAAAAGTGTCCAATTTCAGTTTAGAATTAAATAAAAAAGTTAAAAAAGGACAAAAGAATCCATGAGGCAGCCCAGTCCGTGGAGATGCTGCAGTAATGGACCTGCCATTGTTGAGGCTGACGACGCACCAGCAATTACTGTAGTCAGTCCGGTGAAACTCGACCTGAGCAAATCTTACTGATGGAGTTGTCAGTAATGCAGAATACACTAAATACTATTTGATAATGATCATTCTGTATTGAGACTGCCAGCAACTTGTCATAATAAAGTGTTTTTTCTTGGTTGGATTAAGTTTATGGAGATTAAAATTTTTGTTATTAATTAATTATAAACATATAATATTATATTTTTAGCTGCATTAATAAATCTTGTTTCAGGAACAGTTTATTACATCAAAATGTGAAATTGAAACATTAATTATTCTCGAACCAAGCAATTTAAATGCCCCACAAATAAAACACTGTATTGGTTTTGTTTAAACAAACCAACCACCGGTCTCCAGTTGTTATTCTTGTAGGAATGCTGGGTGGTGATTTCCCGGGATTCGCAGTCAAATCTGATGTTTGGTCCGGCTCAACGTAATCATGCCCGATGTGAAATGTTACTGAGCCTTCAGTCCCCTCTGCTGGGTGAACGGCGGCCATACTTCTGTTGGATCACGTGATTTTCTAGACACCTGTTGTATGGTTCATGAAAATAGCCCGATGGAAGTTTTAACATCTGTGACCCATTTCACTCCGTCTCGCCATGCAATGTTGTCATTCGTGATTATGTTATCATATGTAAAATAGAATTAAACCATAGATTAAGATTAAACTTCGTTTCTGGATAGATTTGCCAATAAATGCGTCAACTATCATCGGACTAGTTTCTTGAACCTTACCATAGTAACCAGAACTATATCGTCATATTTGTTCAAAAGGTAACATATGCTATATATTATGGGATTATTTTTTAATCCTATAGCCTTTAATTAAATATTTCTGTATTTACAATTTAATTATACTGAAGGCAACAGCAAAAGGCTGTAAAATCTGACTCAAAGAGAGATGTTCGTTTTGCAATGTTGTTTTGTCTCGCCGAAATAGGGCCTAGCACAACTGTTGCAGTTTATTCTGTAAACACGGTTTTTAGTGTCCAGTTTTGTTTTCAGGTTTGACTATGGACTTCTCCAAGTTCGCATGGTGTGTTTTTACTAACTTTGTTATGTTCTAGGTATTTCTTCCACCTGAAGACAGGATCAGATTCCAGATCCCAAAACGTTGTGAATTTTGTTTACTAATCAGTGATGGAAAATGTCCGCAATAATTTACTAAACAATAACCTAAGGAAATTGTTATGCATATCATAAGAGATGTGAAAAACTCTCGTATTTGACAGACAAGGTATAAACTCAGCCGATGGAATCGGTCAAATGTTTTGAACCTCGTTAATGGTATAGGCATTTCCTTGTCCGACTATAGAGTATGTAGGTATTGGCAAATAGTGTCTCCTTATAATCCCACAGAAAAGTGAAAATTAACGTTCATGGCAGTCCTATAGGCCTACTTAAGTTTTATGTAAATAATAATTTTCATTCAGTGCTTTTTTAAATCGATGATTAAACTTTGGTTAATACAGAAGTATAAAATAATTAAAAATTTTATTATCTTCATAAGCCTTAAATTACAAATATCAATATTTTCCCAATTTTTTTCTTTTTTTAATGCATTTTATATGGTTTAACTAACCGTTTACAATTATAGGAAAATCTTTCGATGAACAGGAAGGAGAATTAAATAGACAATATGATGCCGTAATACTATTTGTGATTAGCGTATTCTTTTTACTACTAAAACAATTTTATAAGTTTTTCATTTCATATTATTTAATTTTCTTCTGCTGTTGAGATTAATACTTAGACAGTGACGAAGTTTTGAGTAATTTATATTTTCATTACGTTGCAAGTGATGGGATACAAGAATCGTAAGTATTGTGTAATATATTTTATTATTATAGATATTATTATAAGCATAATTAAGACATTATTTATTTCAGAATTGGATCGCATATCGAATATAAGAAATATTCAACGAAGATATATCGTCATGTAGATAAAGCAACAAATACGAATATCAACAAAGTGGGTCAGTGATTTACAAACACAGTTATATAGTCCTGTTGACATGGGCTAAATAGATTGTCATTTGCAGACATGCACTCTCAATATGATAAGTCTCCACATCCTTACAATTAAGATTGAAAATTATTAAAATAACGATTTCATAAATCGTTATTAAAGGGGACTTCAAATAAATGAGCCCAATAAAATGGTTTTGATGATAAATTTTTAATAAATCAAATAATCTTACATTTGTTTTCTTTCTCTTATTTGCCTAGTATTATAAATTAACTTCACTAACATACCAACTACCATAGCAATACAAGCATTTTACTTAGCATCACTAACTAAAAGTACGTTTTCATTTTTCATAAATGTGAAATATACATGGTGTCCAGCTTAGACTGTCCCAAACTTTTTCAGGTTATCAGCAAGCCAAAATAAACCAAAAAGTTCTGTGAAGATATGTATTACAATACTGTTATAAAATTAGTGTGCTGTAGATTTGAAAAAAACCCCACTATATTTTACATTGGCCCTCAGAGTCACGCCTGACAGATTTTGATTCAAGTTTCAATGTTAATTTCACGGTAGAACGTTAATTGATTGAATAATTAATAATTGAAGATTTGAATGATTGCGGCCGGTGGGATGAGCAGTGACGGACGGCTGCGTGCGTAACCTCCCGCCTCAGAAATGTACTGTCCGTATCCCGATATGTGTAGCCACCCCATCAGAATTTTGTCCGTGTCCTGTCCGTTTTTTCCGTTTCCTTTCCTGCTATGTGTAGCCGTACCTTTTACATAGACCTACCTAAAAAGGTAGAATCCTTTTAATAAATTTGATATTTTCAATTTAAAACGAGTTCAAAAAGGCGAAAACCGAGGAAGATTTACATGTTACAAAGGATTGAGTGTTCCAATAAAATGATAGCAAAAAGCCAATCACAAGACTAAAGGAATTTTACGAGAATTTAGAATGTTTTTCCTGGTTTACAAGTGGTTTCCTGGTGTTCCTGGAAATGTTTAAAATGCAACTTCAAAGCAAGTGTTATTCCGTTTTGTCAAAAAGAGTTCCCACTTACCTGTTACATGACACATTATTCATAAAATTCTTTCAACAACATTTTTAGTTTGTCTTATATCCGGTGAGCCATAAGAGCATGACAGTCTTTAAAATAAAATTTTTAGAACCATAAATAGTTTAATACTGAAAATTACACTAAGATATATATATGATTTTATTTTTTTATTTGCAATGGATAATGTGTTTCAAATGCAGTCCATTCACATTCATTCTTTCCATATTTTCTGCACAATTATTGTAGTTACTTTTCGTAACATTGATTGAGGAATATTAGCAACCTTGTTTTTATGTACTAGTTAAGTTCAGCTATATCACACGCTTTACACAAATACTTTACTTTTCAGATAGCTCCATAGTCAAAATTTTGCATGTGTGGTTTTGCAAGGGTGGTTCATTTACGGGCTGAACATTTGGGCCTTCGCAGAACCCTTACGCTAACATTTCAAATAATTTCGGCGTTCGAAAACACATTTAAACATTTAATGTTAATCAGGTTTTGGTTATGAATGTTGAATCAAGTTTCCATATCTGTTTGAGTGTTTCTTTTATTTCATAAATACATTACAGGGGCCTTCAACTTGGCTTAATTTTGAGAGCAGAAGTGGTATTCGGAAATAATTTAACCAATTTAAATCCATGTTTTTACAATGAAAAGCGCTATGACGACTGATGTTAAAGTGAGCATGAAAAATGCGTTGAGTAGTAATCAAGGACTTATTTTTTTTTACCCCAAAAGCAAGAAAATGCACTTTCCCCTGATGATCCGTTACAACTATGTTCAAAATGGCATGAACCTAACCATAATTTACTGCAACAGTAAAGTATATATCCTAAAATTTATAACAGCTCAGCAATCTCCGTATAAAAACAGTCAGTTTCTTGGATCACTCTTCATAATCATTTCGTCTTTTGTAATGTTAGTCACATACATTGTATAGCAAAATATCGTAATGTAACTAGATTCTGTCAAATAAGCTAAATGTAACTAAAAATATACTTCCCGTATAATGACTTCACTGTACACGAAGTCACAAAAGCCTTAAAAGGAAATATATAAGATTAATGCAGTGACACTTCTCCGGAAATTTCTTTAGTATTCTACTTGCTTTTGTTTGCTCTGTATTTAGTTTTTATTAAGTCAACTACTTACTTCCTAGGTAATTCAAGTTGTGCTTTATATGTACTTTACTTATTTAATCAAGATCTTTGACATTATTTCTATTACAATGTTCAGTGTGCCATGGATGTTCAGTACTATAGATATTTTAAATAAATTTGCTAAATAAACGGTATCAGATAAATGACACATACTTTCTCCCAACAATATAAAAAAGATGTTAAAAGCTTCAAACATTATGTCTTGATGGCTCAGTCGGATAACTACCAGCTGAGCAGCGCGAGTTTGACTTTACGCGCGTCCGTGACTTTTAACAACGTACTTCTTTTACCGAGGAACAAAAAAATTGAATTTTTCCGTAATCGCATCACGTAGAAATTTAAAATACTGGATTATTTAGTTTTTTTAGCTTAATTTAATGGTGATAATTAAAATTTATTTCAAGATAACAGCTATTTCAAAAATAAAAAAAAAATTATTTTTAAACACTTTTTACTGTATAACTTTTGAACGCGCATTTTCTCAGATGTGCAGGTGGTGTCATTTTATTAACCATTTTAATTTTAACAAACAGCAAAATGTTAATCAAAATCGTTAGAGCCCTTTTTGAGAAATTTTGATTTTTCACGTTTTTTAAAGGTTTTTGGGGGTAAACTACCTTTAAAAATAAAAAAATCAAAAAATGAAAAAACCTGGATTTATTGTGGGTAATTATCGTGTACCTACATACCAAATTTCACCAAAATCAGACCTTCGGGGAATTTTCTAGCTCTTTCAGTTTACGTTCAGACACACACACAGACAGACATTACTCTGAAAACCACTTTTTTGGACTCAGGGGGCACCAAAATGAATAAATTTACAAACAATTCAAATTCTAAAATTTTTGCGAAACTAATACTTTCCCTTATATACACATTTACAGGGGGGAAGGGGGCTTTAAAATGGATATATACATCATCAAAGGAATTGGAAAATGTTTACGAATACAATACTTTCTCCATATACTATGGTATAGGGGAAAAAAGTAAAATGAAATGGTGACGCAAAGTACACATGGTTCATCACAGTCCTAACTTGGTGCATTACCAAATATCCTGAATATTGTCAGTATTGGGCGGTAAATGTTTACTTATTCACGATAAAAAATTATGTTTTAATATAATAAGTTATATTCGAAGTGAGTTGATATAATCTTACACAAAACTAAATGTACATTTTACATATTATATACACGTAAAGAAAAAACAAGATCGCACAACACGCCCTAATCAAAGTCTTACAAACACGTTATTTTGTGTTCGTAAATGAATTGTCCATTGGGTGGTAAACCCTGGTTACTTTGGAGAAAGATTAAGTCAAAAAAAAACTGTATGATCACAGACTTATTCTATCAACTAACAACTCCACTGCTAAACATTATAAACAAATAGGGTAACGTTGCAGTCTATTGGATTCTCTATAAACATCGAGTGTCCATAAACTAACTTAGTAGATTCTAACATGTCAATCATATTATTGATATTGTATACAATTCTAATAAGAAAACTTTCACAGGTATTTGTTCTTTTTATATCAATTTAATGTTAGCAATGAAATTGGCTCGGCACTCAATAATCGAAAATCTGTAATTTCTTGGTCTTTTGATAACATGTTCAGAGTCAACAGGCCAAGTAGACTAAACTCTCTGCCAAAGGTGCATATCCCGGAATTTCTATATCCCGGACCTAAATATAAGATATCTAAATGGCTTCAAGTCTGTTCTTTGTGATAGCTAAGATTCGTAATCCAGCCCAGCCTCCGTAATCCACATATCTCCAAACCTGTTATTTAGTACTTAACGATATTCACCTTGTAATGGGAATGAAATCATCATTACTGAAAGTATAATATTCCTTCATTACCTTACATTTATCATACCCTTCATCCATATAAGGTTTTTAAATTTAAAATTTGAATTTAAATCGGAATGTCTTCTGTATTCCATGAAGAATCAGTTGAACCACCTTAAGTATCACCACATGTTAATTAAAAAGAACTTGAAAAATTTAAAATTTTTAACATTGCACCACTTTCAAATTTATTCCAAAAACCTGTCTTATTAAAAACATAAAGAGAATTTTGATTTTTGACGACAAGACGTTTGGAATTAGTACAACAACTAAATCGTTTAGATAATAGGTAGCTTAGCATGACGTCCAAGTAGTAAACTACGCATGTTACAACAATATCGTTTATAAGCTCCAAAACTAGTTACACCAAAGACAGTTTTTTTAATGAGTTATGTTAAATCAATCTTTATAGCAATTTAAGTTATTTTTTTGTTGAATAAAAATTAATTTGGTAAACGAAATAAGTATAACTATTTCACACGTTGAAATAACATTTTTCAATGTACCTGGGATTTCACGTAAGTTGTTTTATGTTTTCTCTTATTTATATGTATAACTAAGTCCCTAGTGATGTGATTCAAAATCAGTGGACGTTTTCAGTGGAAAGTATGTTTAAGTTTTAAAGAATAAATTGAAAATTATTGAAAAAAAATCTTAGCGTTAACATGAAGCTATCAACAAAAGACATAAAACTGGCTGGGTAGCTGAGTGGTTAAAGAGCTCGCCTTTGAATCAGAAGGTAGCCGGTTCGATCCTGAGAAAAGTTAGTGCTTTTTGATGGTTCGATACTGGACCCAGCTGCCTTTGGTCATTGGGCTATTAATTAATGATCCTGACAAATAAAACAGCTGATATTTGTCAGTAACAAAGCTACACCTCATCTGATCCATCACAATCATCACACTCATCCCATCAGTCACACTCACCTTAAAATACGCACCACAGAGTGCGTCGGTGTTTCAAATAAAGTATCAAAGTAAAGTAAAAGTAAAGTAAATTACTACATAACTGGTTATTAAATTTATAGCAAAATTAAGAACGAGCGGTAAAAAGTTTAAGTTATTTTATGACTTCAACGTGTTTTTTGTCACGAGTGGCCATTTTCGTTGAAAAATGGACATAATTTTTTTCCGGACATCAGAATTGAGATGGTATTACACTTTGCATTTATAATTTATGAGTTTCAAATTCAATATCAAATTCAGGCCGCAGTGCAATCGACAAACGCCAAAAGCTGCAAAATGAAACCAGGTTAAACTGTTAAGCCAATAACCTATGTTTATGTGATGAAATCCGTTCTAGTTTGTTTGATTATGTGGTAAAAGTACTACTTTACTTTTTAAATTTCAAACTACAATTGATTTAATGTTTTTAATACCATTGATATTACTGCTGAACAATTATAGAGTAGCTAATTGTTCTTTTATAAAAAGATTTTTAAGCTTAATTAATAAATTTGCTGAATTAACTTATTCCTTCCCAATAAAATAATGTTTAGCAGTCTGCTGGCCTTCAAGAACTACGCCTTGACCTGTTAAAGCCAATTTCGAAGAAAATATTTTCTACAATGAAGACATGCAAACAATCTAGGGATTGAACAATATTTCAAACAAATGCTACTTCTTTTGAATGTACAAAAAAAAACATTCTAGTTAATAACTATGAAGCTTCCCGATATTAAAATGCATAATAATTTCCTTCATTTCAGGCCATTTCATATTTAAATAGTCGTGATTACAAAAGGTGCTTATGATTGCTATTTACAAAGAAATCATATTTCATTAAACGTTTACAGTTTTAATGAGTTAAAATCCCTTATGTAAAGGCTATACAAGCATGCTGCCCTTAAAATAAAAAATCTTGCCAATAATCAAAATGTATACACATTTTATTTGATTTCATTTAAATATATCACTGATTTTAGGTCAAATATAAATTAATTGTTACGAGCGTTTTGGATATTATCACGTAGAATGCTTAGAATTGATAAAATTTAAACGTAATATTGCGGTGATAACAAAATGGCTTCTGCTGATTTGGCGCCCGATCACCCCTCAAGCTCACTATATTTTCACAGATCACAAATCTTTGTTTTCACTATCCACTAAAGCGTTTGTTATTAATTCTGTATTAGCTAATACATAAATTAGACCTGTCGATCTACTGCTAAAATCATATGGAATTAACTTGTATTATTAAACTAAAAAACTAAACATGGCACAAAAAACCTTAAAATTTAAATCATTATAATACATTCTGGAAGGTAGAATTTCTTTTTTATTTAGTTTCTAGAGTTCAGTATTTACTGTTTTATAAAATATCAATTAATTTATGTAAAATGCTGTTTACGTTTGATTAAAACGCAAAACTTTGTCAAAGGTCTGTAAATGAAGGGGTTTGAACATCACTAGCTATGAACTAATAAAATAAAAAACAAACTATAATTATATTCTTATTTGTGTTTATAAAATAAACTGAAATACAAATGGTCACTATACATTTAGCAACATAGTAGCAAAAAAACAAGTAATTATGTTTTAAACATTTAAAAAATGCATGCATGCATTTTTTTGTTTTAATGTAGTAAATTTCTCTCACTTAATAGCATAAAAAGTGCTTAGGATTATTTTCAGTGGCATTAAATAGTAAATACAAAACTGGTACGGAATTTATGACGTCGTAAACTGTTAATTTCGTTTTCACCTTGTTGAACATAAAACAACCACGATAAATAATATACGAACCTTGAAAGCAATAAAGCCTTACGGCTTGCATTGAAGCCTTAAGGCTTTTAAAAATTTGCAGCTTTCAATCTGAAATACTATGCATTTAGCTTTAAATTTTTTGGCAGTATGACGTTACGCGTAGAAACAATGCTAATTTCTAAGACCACTGTGGTACATTTCAAAATTAATTAAAATATTTCCTTAAAAAGAAAGTTGAATGAAAATTTGTATCTATTCAACATAAGTTTAATATTCGTAAATTACATATTAGGTTATACTTTATTAGAAAATGTTTTTAAGGATCATGTCAAATGAGAAGATGTCAATATAAAAATGCTATTATTGTTATGCTCTAACAAAAATATGTCCTCCCGACTTCGAGATTAGACACAGGTAATTTTAAAACTATATTAGTCGAATAATTCCTATGCCATGCAGATTATGTGGTCTTGTATTGTAGGAAACCCATTATAGACTACTGTATTATGCTTTACCTAAATTTTGTTTGAAACGAATGTTTATATTCTATTAATATAGTTATCAACAATGTTTGGCCAGGTATTTAAATAGACTCCAAAAACGTAATATCCGTTCAATAATGTTGTATTTTCTAGAGTTGAAAATGAATCCTTCTACTTTTCTAAAAAAAAGTTTAAATTTAGATTTTAACTACAGTAACGCATCTTCAGTGTTGCATAAAAGCTGGGTTTTGCATATCATAAAAACTACACTATTTGTAAAAAATATTTGGATTAAATAAATAAATTCATCTTCTAGTGCTTTTAGTTTAATTATAAAAAAGATTAACAGAATAAAAGATTATACATAATTTCTGCATTTACAGTTTTGAAATTCTCTTTTATGGTACGTATTTATTGTTTCTATTATGAACACTTTTTGTGTTCATAAACATCCAAAATGTTGTTTAAATACTCTCTGATAAGATTAAGAGTTTAACTACTATGACTATACTTAATATAGTACGTAATGGATACTTAAGACCAAATGATTGATTTTCATTAGCCCATAATTATAAAAAAACAACGTTCCTAATAGTTGTGATTATAGAATCATTAGTTTTTTTTTTTTTTTTTTTTTTTTTTTTTTTTTACTTTTTATGACTGTGAATGAAACTGTAATTTTCTACTGAGGAAACTATAAGTTTTGATAACGTTCACACTATCATATGAGGATCGATATCACCATGTCCCTTTGTATATCATCAAAATCGGGTACCAATAACAATTATCGGTTATCCATCAACATGCGGTTAACCAAGCACTAGCCACCTGGTGCGTCATCTCAAAGCCTCCACGCACAAAGTGTAAATTTAATGAAAACCTTTAATTGCATTTTATAAAAGCTAAGAGCTAACCCAAGTTTCGCTTGCGTTGATGTCCCAATTTAAATTGGAATGGTCATAAGAGTATTAGGGCAAACTCGTTCTCTCCGCTGAATTACATCTATGTACATTAAAAGTGTGATCATTGTCTTTTGAAACCTGTATTCATTATAATAGAATGGAAACTTGTGAAGTTGGACCGGTTGAGCCAAGATGTAGTTTAAAAATATGATTAAGCCTATACCAATCTCTGATATTTTTTTTATTTATTTCTGCAAAAGTCTTGATTAATACCTTCATTGATTTTTACATCATTGCTACAAAAAAAACAAACAAACTACTATTCCATTTACATTTTATTACATTCAGTATTGATTTGCTTGAACGAAGTTTTTTCAACAAATCTTATTGCTTGTATTTGACTTCAATTGCTGAAAGAGGTTTATATAGAATCCCAGTTGAACCGACTTTCAGATCAAACAGTATATGGCTGCAATATCCGCCGGATGACAGCATGATCGCTCGGTGACATGAGGTAAAACATGAAATATGCTCCGATGAAAATTTAGATGTGAATGTAAAAATTTTTACGTGGAAATTAAAGTAAAACATTGATTCGCTTTTGGTTAATACGCTTGATATTCATACTAAACTAATTTTACTTATACTTACGTGAGGTTTAAGTTATGGTAATCATGCTCTTACAGCTCTTAACAGCACTCGAAACCAAAATAGTATACTATGTACTAACAGTCTAACGTTTGAAGTAGTATTGAAACAGTGCATTACTAATTCTATAATTTCATTTGTTTAGTTATGATAATATATAATTGTAAATAGGTGACAAACGTATGCAATAATGTGTCTTGAACTTCAAACCGACATTTATTTATTTATTTTTTTGTGATGATACCTTAGTTTGAAAAAAGAAATTGTTTAATTACTCTCTGTAGCTTTTTAAACACAATAAATGAAAACTCTTCATCAATTTCTTTTGTGAATTTTATATTGAAATCCAATGATTACACGGAAAATAAGAGAAACTTATCATTTCATCAATTGTTGATTTCGCCAATGAGTACTTCAAGTAGATATTACGCAGCCTTTAATATAAGTATGCAATTAAGTGTATATAACTTCCCGGCGACTTCAAGTATCACAAATCTTGAATTTTTTTGCATTTTTTTAATCGATAGTTT
Organism: Neoaliturus tenellus; assembly: GCA_030545055.2. Lineage (NCBI taxonomy): Eukaryota > Metazoa > Arthropoda > Insecta > Hemiptera > Cicadellidae > Neoaliturus > Neoaliturus tenellus. Next base: position 59,112,278 of record CM061534.1, on the reverse strand, counting down.
ATAGTTTTTTAAATTACACTTATGAAACTTAATGTTCATTGAAAATGGCATTAAATAATATGTAAGTGATGTTTAATTCTCATATGAAAACCAATCTAGACAATTATACATGAGTTTTTTTTTATATATGACTCAGTAGTTATATTTTTAATGTTGTATGCATTATTCGAATCATCTTTGATTGCAATAATCATCTTTTATTGAAATCACAGCTTGGTGATGATACCTTAGTTTTGAAAAAGAAATTGTTTAACCTACCCTCGGTAAGTTTTTTTAAAAACATTGACTGAACCCTCTACATCTTTTGCTTTTGTGTAATTTATATTAAAATTTCCGATTACATGCTAAATAAGAGAAACTCTATTATTTCATTATTTATTGATTTAAAAAAATGAGTACTTTAACTAGATATTACGCAGACTTTTAAAAATAACCATAGGGACTTTACTGGCAAGACAGGTCTATTAGATTAGACGAAGTTCGTTTAGTCAGATGTCTGCCTCATTACACGTCGTATTGTATTTTAATAGTTAATTGATATTTCATAATATTAAAGCAATTCTTTAGTAAAATACATTGGGCAAGTACTAGGAAATTTTATAAATGTATTTGAATTTTAAGGTTTTTGGGATCGTTTCATAAAAAACCCATACATATTTTTTTATGTCAAGCCTAATTTTCCATTTAAAATCCTTATAGTTTCATAGACATATTTCTATCATTTCATTTTAAGGAATTAATTAGGTAAGGGGGGATTGTGCATAGTTATTTTCATAAGTATAAGTATATTATTAAGAAAAGCTTTCCACATTTAACGTTTAAAGGAGATGGGTGAGTTTTCATCCTTCTTATGTGTTTATGAATTGTAAAAATTAAGTGCTTTTTCAAGTCCTTTGAAACTTACAACGCAATGTGATATTCAAAGAAAGTTAAATAATTAATGTTTTTTTAAGTAAATCGTGGTTTCCTCAGAGCATTATCGTAAACACTTTAATGTTTGAATATTAAAAACTCCAATGATGTATTTCTGTATATAATATTAAAATTACGACTAATAATTTCAATTAATCTCTTTCAACAACAAATTTTGGTGTTTACAGGAAAGTTTCATTTTATTTTTAAAAGAGAAAGTTCAAAACCACTACGAGAATTTATTTCCGTTTTAATGAAATACGTGGCTTGAAAACTGCTTCTACTAACCGCAACCTGAATTAGTTCGGAAACAAGCGAGTACTCCCTACAATATTTTGTTGAGAACTATTTCCTATCCTTTTCTCAACAAAATATTGAAATGGAATAACATTTTTGCACGTAACAAATAGGTGAATTTTTTTGCAGGTTAAGTAGAATAGTTGACAAATATTTTTGAGATTTTTTACTATTTTTTTCCTAAAATTTAATCGTCATAATATATTAATAACAAATGTATGGGCCTTGGCAGAAGATCTGGAAAATATTGAAGTTCAATAAACAATCTATTACCATTACTAATTACATATTTCTATAGCTTTTTAATAAATGTGAAAGTCATTTTTGGGTTTACATCGACATGGTTTCCACTGAGAATATTTTCTGCAAACTAAATATAGAAAGGCAACGCCTGGAGGTGTGGAATTACGTTAAAGAAACCTGGTGTTAAGATACGCGGAGCCGTAGAGAAAATTGAATGACTGTCGTATACCTCCTGCGTTGCGCTCGACAAAGACAAACTTAATCAGTTTCCTTTTTATATGAAAAAAAACACTTACAAGATACGTATTAGTGGTGTAAGACATGCACCTTATCAATATTATTATCTTTTAGTGTGTAGGTTTATTGCTTTCATAATTTGTATAAAAAATAATAAAATAGTTGAAATCAATTTAAATTTTTAAATAAGTTTTTGCTTTCATAATCCAATGCATTTTACATAAAATTAGTATTATACTCAGTAAGGTATAAAAGATTAAAATTTAAAAATAAAACTGTTAAACAAACTTCAAGCGGTAAATTGTTGCATTGTTTTATATGGACTGAAATTATACGATATAATGCTTCTACTGTTTAAGCCACCTACAATAATAGTTGTTTTGACAACGCTCCAGGAAGTTAGCTTATCGAGAGTAAATAGTATATTACGTTACAATTCCGGTAAACACCTTCTAGACAAGTTGACGTACGATATTTTTCATTAAACTACAAAAAAAAGTTTGAAAAAATATTTATTTTACATCGTATTCAAGTCACTAACCTACCTCACCACCTTCGTGAGGTTACACATTAGTTTATTAGGTACAACTGCTCCTTATAAACACGTGAAACCTATTAAAATTCCATTACAGGCTACCTACCTGTAATGAAATGTGATTTTCTAAGCATTACACAATCAGCTGGTTCCTGGTTTACAAAATACTGGTTTTAAATACAGACTCGGTAAATTAAACTCAAAATTTAAGTAGTTTAGAGAAAAATGTTTTTCCTACTACTACTTGGAAATAATTACATTGCCACACCTGTAAACCATATGCAAAAAAGTTCATTTCCGTTTCTTTCCCGCTCTAGAGCGGCAATGTTCTTTACCGCACCCTAGATCAAACAGCAATTTTAAGTCAGCTGTTATTACAAACGATGCCACAGCTGTTGTTCATTGTTGTCGTTTAGTAAATAGTTCTTTTTTAGTTTGGGGTTATGTTTGATAGTTAACATTGTGTTCCAAAAGATTTAAATTTTTAACAACATTTTAAATTTTTAAACTCACAGTAAATTTTATTAACATTTTATTAGAGACAAAATAATTTACAAACTAAATTATTTAAACAGTGATGCCAAGTTTGTAAAAATTTAACAACAAATGCAGAAACCTGTAATAACTCCGTTTTTTTTTTGTCGGATCTTTACACACTTGGTATCAATGTATATATAATTTAGATTGTCAACTTTTTGCCACTTATAACATTTTTATAAAGTTGAGACAGGAGGTGTTAACTGGATAACTAGACTGGTAAAGGTATAACTGGATTTCATAGTGGTTCTATTATTGCTTCTTGATTCTTAAATATGTTCCTTGAATGGTATTAGAAACAACCTGCCTGTCTGACCTATAAAAACTTGTCGCAATCTGAGCATATTACTTTGTAAAGTCCTGATTGTGTGTAATAAATTATTTTCATTTAGTTTTGCTTGGTTATTTTATCAATCAGTTTGAAAGCGTTATTTCAGGTTTCAAAGCTTAATTTAATATTTGTAATGTCAAATGTCTTACGATCTGCCTTGATTACTATATTGCATGGCACTTTTACATAGTTTTTCTTTTGAATAATAGTTTATCTTTTGCTTAATGACTTCTTTTTATACTAGTTTTTTTATATATAATTTTATCGACAGTGGCTGGATTATACAAATATTGCTGTGATAGCTATATATTTCATAATATTTCTTTTTCATGTTATTTTCTTTTTTTTCTAAATATGCAAGTGGCATGTTTAGTAAGATATTAATCATTGAAAAGAAAAAAGCCATTTTATATTTCCATCCATGGTTAGATGTCTAATGGATCAACAGGTCAGTTTGTGTAAAAGGGCTGTATATTATAAGGGTGTGATAGCTCCTGTTTCTGGCAATTGTTACATCCAAAAAGTTTATCTCACCTTTTTGAACTTCTTTTGTAAATTGTGTTTTTCTCGAAAGTGAGTTAAGATACGTTAGGAAATCTTGAATTTAAATAGATTGTTAAGATTGTTACAATACTTTTGTACTAATAATCAGTTAGAAATTTTTATAACGACCATGAGGATGGGTAGGTCCCGAAACATGCAGTCAAAAAATAAAACTATTGCTATTTTTATTCTTTTCTGCTTTTGTGCAGAAATTGTGCTTTTGTTAAAATACAGGGTGGTTATAAAGTCCCTTCCCCCCTAGGATTTTTCTACATTTTATATTAAAAGTGATTTTCAATGACGGGATTCATTGTAAAGGTACATACTCTAACTTTTGAAGTAATTTAAAATTTTGGGAGTTACCTGAGGTCTAAGATGTAGGAGTCAACTTCAAAATTCCTTATGAGAAGCTAGTCATGCGGCATGTCAAATAACACTGCCTTTCCCCCCTGAAAACAGTGGTGCATTCTAAATTCAAAAGGGTTATACCGTTTTCAAGATATCTGTAGGTCTAAGATGTAGAAGTCGAGTTAAAAATTTTAACTAGAAGCTAGTCATGCGGCATGTCAAATAACACTGCATTTACCCAATAAATTTAATTACATAGTGGTGCAATCTAAATTTAAAAGGTTTGTACGGTATATTTTGTCTGTGTATCCCTGTATCACTTTTATTTGTAAGATGTAAGAAATATTTTTTATAACCTTTCAATGTAATTTCTTACAATTAATTTTTGTACAAATTCCAAAAAATATTTCTTACATCTTACAATTAAAAGTGATACAGGGATACACGGACAAAATATACCGTACAAACCTTTTAAATTTAAATTGCACCACTGTTTTCAGGAGGGAAAGGCAGTGTTATTTGACATGCCGCATGACTAGCTTCTGGTTAAATTTTTTAACTCGACTCCTACATCTTAGACCTACAGATATCTTGAAAACGGTATAACCCTTTTGAATTTAAATTACACCACTGTTTTCAGGGGGAAAGGCAGTGTTATTTGACATTCCGCATGACTAGCTTCTAGTTAAAATTTTTATGTCGACTCCTACATCTTAGACCTACAGATATCTTGAAAACGGTATAACCCTTTTGAATTTAGAATGCACCACTGTTTTCAGGGGGGAAAGGCAGTGTTATTTGACATGTTGAATGGCTAGCTTCTCATAAGGAATTTTGAAGTTGACTCCTACATCTTAGACCTCAGGTAACTCCCAAAATTTTAAATTACTTCAAAAGTTAGAGTATGTACCTATACAATGAATCCCGTCATTGAAAATCACTTTTAATATAAATTGTAGAAAAATCCTAGGGGGGAAGGGACTTTATAACCACCCTGTATATTTGGTGTAGTTATTATATTATTGTTTACTAATAAGGCTGGGCCACCAACAAAGCAGCACACCGCCTCAGAGTTGATAGAATCACACACATCAATGGACGAGATAATTGGGTTAACACCTGACTGGAATCAAGTAATTGCTAAAAAATATTATATATTTAATTAATTGGGTTCTTTTGTTTAATATTAAATTAACACTCACTAAAGGTAAATAATCAAATTAACAATTCATTAAGGTTTATTACAGTTAATAAATAAATTATAATCGATCATTTTACATTTTTAATTGGCTGATATGAATAGCGAGGTCACGGTCTGCTACTACATATTTGTCTAATACCCTTCACTCAAGTTTCAGAGAATCTCCATAACCTACTGGGTTGAAATTTGGCGTGGGCGTTCCTCTTCACTCAATAATACTCACTAATAAAAGGTTTTCCAAATTCCATCAGGGCTTTGCCTCACAGGACTTTAAAATGTATTACTAATGTTATTATTTTTGCCAATATTAATACGAATAAAGAAAACGACCAATATGAACAATTTTAGGACATATGATGTTTAAATTTATCACTGGCGTTCCGCTTTGCTTACAGGTACTCACTAAGAGACGATTTTGCAAATTCTTTCATGGCTCTGCAACACTGAAGTTCAAAATTTCGATATAATGTTCAATTCATGGAAATTTTAAAACGAATCAAGAGAACAATGCATCTACAAATCTTAAGGTCCTACGGGGTTGATTTTTTTACTTGGACCTCCATACTAAGAAACGGTAAAAAAAAGTTGTTAACAGGGCTCCCCGACAAGATTTCAGAATTAATTGAGTGTCCAAGGAAATAACATTTGGCTTGGACATTCCTCTTTGCCCATTGGTACTCAATAAGAAAGATTTTTGCAAAATTACTTTGGGACTCCACCACACAGGACTTGGGGTCCTGGGGTTGGAATTTTCCATGGACTTTCCTATTTGATCATAGGTACTTACTAAGGAACAATTTCGCAAAATATCTACAGGGCTAAATCCCACAGGGATTCAAAACTGCTATAGGGTATACAGGTTGAAATTGATCCTGTGTAACCAACAGGTTCAAATCTTCTCAATGAGAAATAACGTTGCAAATTTTTGCAGGGTTCCGCCCCATGGGGCTTAAAAGTTAAAATTTAATTCTAATAAAAATATACATTTTCATATTTTAGAGATTTAGTGTAGTAAAATTAGTCGGGAAAAATGAAATAATTTTTGGAAAGCCAATTTCTTTTGAAATGTGTTCTATGGCGTCCCCTGACCTTCCTCCGAAAAGTCCCCAGAAATCCCATATGGGGATCACGCTTAAAAATGAGGGGTTGGCCCATAAGGAGTTACATTAAAATTAGATATTAAGCATACTAAATATAAATACATTCCAGAAGGTTTATATACATCAAATTAAAGGTCTTCAAATGTAGAATACAATGCCGTAAACCCGAACTCAATATAACTGTCGGGAGTGAAATGGCAGGCGTTCAAAGTTTAGAATACAATAATATTATCAAAACTTTGAAATACAATAACTTCCGACTTATTTGACCTTTTGAGGTCTGGTTTTCGGCTATGTACTCTCCTTAATAAGACCTTTAAAATGATGTATAGCATGGCTATGGACTAAGAAAAAATTTTCAAAACTCCCTCTTTGGGACGTCCATGTAGAGGGTGGTTCAAGGGTAATATGATGGGCATATGTCAAACTATCCCTATTTGCTTAGGTAATTGTACAAGCAACCGTTTGCCGCAAACCGCACCTCGAAAGGTCAAGTATTTCGAAAATTATTACATTTTTAAGCGTTTACGTTAAAATGTGATTTTTATTCAAAGTTTGAAAGGCTGCCGTTTTCGACTCAGGCAACCTTTTGAGATGGGGTTTGCGGCATTAAATTCTACTACTTAAGAGCTTTAATTTGATGTACATAAACCCATTGGTCGAAGAAAGATTTATTTCTGACTCCACGTGGGCCATCCCATCATTTTTAGGCATGTTGCCCACTGGGGATTTCAGGGGACTTTTCTGAGGGAGGTCAGGGGATGGCATAGAACACATTTCAGCAAAAATTAGCTGTCCAAAAATTATTTCATTTTCCAGCCATATTTTGGCTTAATTTTACTACACTAATTTTATTGTGTATTAAATTAAATAACAATCGAAAGCAAAAAGCGAAGTTCAACAGCTAGTTAAACATAATAGTAAACTGATGCGTATAAAATTAGTAATGATATAAAATGCTGCATTACAGCTATTAGTTTTTCTTAAAACCTTAGTTTTCTTCTAAAAATATGTCTTACTTTGTTGTACTTTTCCATTGAAAAGTTAAAATAATTTAATGTACATTTTACCTTTGGAAAATACATAATTTAATATTTATTTTTTTCCATGAACGGATCTTTTACATAAACATCGACAATGTCCTATGTAAACAAGTGGATTTGACATGCAATATCCGGTCCATCTCCTAGTTCCATCCGCCAATGTTGCCAGTTGAGAATTGCGTGCAACATACCGTGATGTCTACATTGCATCTGGCGGTGAATTGAACGATTAGGATACTGAAAGGTTAACAATATAAATAAGTCACTGTGTAAAAAATGTGAAATTGTGTATTTTAGAAAGAAAAATTCTAATTCTTCTTTATCTTAACACACTGTAGTAGTGGTTATTTGATGTTTGTACTTTATATAATAAAAAATAAATTCAATTTGAATAATATAAATTATACAAATCTCACTGACACTCAAACAATCAAAATTAAATTTCGGCTTGAAATAATATTGTATAGCCAGAGTAAAGTTAATGAAATTTTCCAAGATATTTTATGAATTAAATGGAATGGATTTGAAAATTGATATCGGTTTAAATATTAAATACAAATAAAATTAAATGTTTTTTTATTATTAAGTAAACAATGTAGTTAGTTTTATGTTTTGAATTTATTCAATGAAAAAAAAAACAAATACAAGGGGTATGAATATTAATGTTGGTTAATACTATCATAGAGCAATGATCTTTTTTAATTGCAAACATTTAATAAGGTAAACACGCTTGCCAAAGACCAGTTAATTGCCCTCGGTAGGCTAAGAGTGGCTTTTGATAATTTTGACTGTTCTATAATTAAAAAGAAATCAAAGTTATAAGCTTTGGGTCTAAACTTTCTGCGGTTTTGATCTATGCGAAATTTTTACAATTGATTGTATCACTATTGCTCTGTTATTTGATATTTTACTTATTGGCATATACCCAACAAGGTTAAATAGATATAGAGTGCTCACCAGATGGGGAAAAGTGTTACCTGTTGACTGGCGCCATGTTACCCACGATTCCCGCCGTTTCCTGGTAACCAGTCCTTTGCTTACACTTTTCCAACAGTAATTTACCATTTTTACCACAACTATCCGACGTTTCTATGGTAACCAACCTTAACTTGAATGTGGTTAAGACCTACGAAATTAATATAAATAACTTCCTATAAAATGCATTAATAAAAAAAAATCTTCATCATACATTCTTTCTTCAAAAATATTTTTGATTATCATATAAGATTTACGTTGTTCAAATTTTTATATAAATTTACATACATATTTTGCTTGATTGTTTACGCGGAATGCTACGGAATGCTACTGATGTAAACCCATTTCCATTAGGAATATATGAAAAAAACTTTCCTCATAGAAATTTATAAAAATGGAAAGAATAATTTTATTTTTAGCATAATTTTCAACAGACACATTTGTAATATAAAACAGGTTGACAAGGATTGAGTTACAATAATCTTAACAGAAAAGAAATGTCATTTATCTTAGGCCTCCAATCTAAACAAATGGGTGGATATATCAAATAAACTTACCGATGAGTTATTCAATGAGCTGAATGTTTTCAAGGTCTTAAGAAATTTATTGCCAACTACATTCTTGGATACCATCTTTTATATTTTTTTTTTTTTTTAAAGATTTATTACCATTGTTTTACAGCAAATCATAACTTTGAGTGCACTCAAAAATAGCCAGTGGTGGCGAAATCCTTTAGAGTGAGTTCTACTATCCTTGATATAATATATAGAAAATATTTTCATAATAAAAAGCATTCGTAAGTTTATAATAGTACCTGGTATAATAAGACCAACATTTTCCCTTTTTAAATCAAGCAGAACTGTTTTCCACAAAGAAAAGTACTGTACCATTTTATTTAAACTCGGTGTGCTCTATCTATTTACACTAATCTTAATTTCATGCTGTGAAAAGTGTGTGGTCTATCCAAAAAAAATCGTTAATTTTTAATACAAACGTGCACTTCTTAAGGTTGGATTTTACACACAATTTTAAAGGTATTATATATTATTACGTGAACCCTAACTCTTAGAATTAGGGTATTATCATGGTATTATTAGTTATTACGCTCAGAAATATAAATTGATTATTATTTATTATAAATTTATAATAATTTAATATTACAATTTGTGTAGAGCCAAACATCCTTGTTTTGTTTTACCTCGAACCATCCATATAGGCTATTGATCTATGCAAGTTTCTGGTGTTGATAAATAGAAATATTTGTAACATAAAAATTCAGTTTAATATTAGTTTAAACTGATATTAAACTTACTTACTACCAATCAAAAGCTTTTTACTGTACTTGTAGGTTCCAATATTTACTTTATGTTCAGTATTAGTAAATGTGAATATTGCTCAATACTCAATTAATTGTAATGTTTTTCTTGTTGAAACAATAAGTCTGAGAATAAAATTATTGTGTAGTGTAACCAATGACAATGTGAGACCCTCAAGTTTGCATTAAATTCATTTTTTTACCCATAAAACACGTTTGTCTTCATAATGTTTTCTTATTCTGCTCAATTTGCGCTTATTAAAAAAAAATGGTCTTAAATCAGCTTTATAAAACGATAGTTTTTGTTCCAAATTAAAATATTTGCTATTGGTAAGTTGTCACTGATTTTCACTCAACAATACATAAAAATTTTTATTATGATGAATAATAATAAAATAGGTTTAATTACTTAACCATTTTAATGGATTCACCTGGAGCGTTTCATTTCAAGGAAGGATCGTATATTTCACTTTTGACACAAAGCCTCACGTGACATGGTTGTAAACCTGGACCCCACAGGCTTCATTCACCGCCCCGAGATATCGGTCCTGCTCGGTAGTGGAAGCAATAGTTGACACGTATAAAAAAAGCAATCCAAGTCAATATAACTAGTCTTATTTTTAAATTTTATCTTTTAGGATGAAAAAGATTAATGAAAACATAATAGTAGTCATAATCATCAATATATTATAGGCCTATATAAGTTGTTAGCTTTTTAAAGCGATGATATTTATTATTTAAATTTTATCCATGTAACACGCTTTAAGCAGTAAGTTATAGGCTACTATATTAAATTAATCACTAGACAATTTTCACTGTATTCATGTAATGTCCTGTGCAAATAAATGATAATAGTTCTAAACTCTAAATAAATATTATTTTTAGTTAAGGAAAAAGTGCTGAAAAATAATATAAATGTATATACCATCCAAATATTTCACGGGTAAAACACATTTGATTGGGACATTCAAGCAATATATTTTCAAACATAAATTTCCAGGCGTGTGCATGGGTCTATCTATGTTCCTGGTGTAGTTTATTTTCCAGCGTAAAACAGTTTGAATGACCAACGAGATAAAGTGGGAATGGTTCAGCTTATAACTTGTTATTCAATATATCAATCGAATAACGAAATGACCAAGTAAAACATTTGAAACTGATATTATATCAGTTTCCAACGGTTTAATGTATTATTAGTTGTTCAAGAATAATAATGTTTGCATAATCATGAGTTTTAAAAGGTGAAAGTGTCTTCCGAAACTTCTCAATTAAATTTAATTTTAATACATTCATTATTGTTTGCTGTGTAGTAACAACAAACAGTATTATGCAAAACGATAATTTAATCTATATTATTATGAATAAGACATAAAATTTTAATACTTTATCTAGTTAAGTGTCAGGTGTTAATAGGCCTGTATTAACTTTTATAAGTTAATTGTGTTGTTAATTTGAAGTACAATAAGATTTGGACTAAACAAATTAAAATTACTAATTAGTCCTAATTAGTAATTTTATGAACTGAACGTAAAGATCGCATTATTGGATACTTTCTTTCTTTTGTAAGGTGTCATATTTTGAGAGGGGTAAAATAACGTGTATATGTAAACCAACTCTTCAACTTACCGAAATTAATATTACAATTAATTTAAATTGGCTGGGCTAGAAATACATTTTATTAAACATCACAAATTTCCCTATACTTAATCACTATTACTGTTGACAAAGATAATCTTTCATTAAAAATACCTGATTACTTATGTTTCAACCTTAATCAACGTAAATAGCTGCCGACAGCCGAACTAACTTCCGATGACCAAAACATAAACATAACCTCAACGAGCGTTTGTTGAGTCCCATCAGGTCGCAAGGACTTTTATTCTTCTTCGTGTCAGCTGGTGAACCGGCAGTTTTTTCGTCAAATGCCGGAAGTTAAACTCGACGATATTTAAACCAGCTGATCTCTCCGACCGTGGTGGGGGAAGGAAGGCTTCGACCTTGTGTGTGTGTATGTGTGGAAAGGTTATTCTTCAGACTTCAAGACAGTTCAGTGCCGACTTCAGTTTTTTTTTTATTTTTTATTTATTTTTTTACATTTTGTCAACGACATCTTTTAAAAACAATTGTAGTAAGAACCTCACTCAGCTTCGACAAAAGTCTTGTTCCTCCCCCATCGTAGTAAATATTATTTTTATTATAATAAGGTACAGTACCACTATACTTTTTAGGTACCGTAAATGTTTTCTGAAAATTTAATTTTTATACTTGTCAATAGCTGGTTGAAAGTTTGACAAATGGAGATATTTTCTATTCGACCATAATTAACAAAATACCCCGACCTGGTATTCCAAATAAGTGTTTATGGATAAATATTTTATCTGAACAGTCAAGTAGATATATTTTCAACCATAAATCTGCCTCGGACATAGGTTTACTACTACGATGCTGAGTTATTTGTTTTTGCCGTTTATGAAATAGAATATAATACCAGATATATTGCAAATATCTTCACTGATAACTTTGGAATTAATCGTTGGTGGAACCTTTTAAATAAAAAAAAACATCATAGAAACAATAATCACAGCAATTATTCAACTACAATTTGGAAAACATTCGCAAAAACAACAGCGATTTGTCCCCCAACATAGGCTAATAGATTTAAACTTTCTTTGGACTAGTTATTAAAATGACCTTTCTCTCTTTACCTTTACAGTGTTCTAATCTCTATAAATATGAACCTATAGTGAACCCATCAGGAACTTACTTCAAACATAATTCGTTAGAATTTTAAAACTTTTGTACTCTTTATTGAATTGACTTTGAAAATTGTTGCATTCTTGAAAAATACTTTTCTTAAATGTTATCTCCAAAACAAAAGAGAAAGCAATTGAACGTCTATACCAATGGCAAATGGCAAGTACAGTCACTAGTAGATCGATGCTGAACGTAACGGCGAGACCTTATCAGTGCCTGCAGTCACAACGTTGTCCGTCAGTTAAAACAGTGAATGTTCAAACAACCACGTGATGGACGGTAGTTTTCATTATTTTATGATATCTCATATTCTCATCAAAATTTATTTTTCCTACGACTTTCCGTGAAAACAGTTGTTTACGAACTCGATACTCGTCGTAAAACAGGTGATTGCCGTATTCAATTTACTTTGCGCACGCTAGATTTACTTTGCACACGCTAGATTTACTTTGCGCACCCCAGTGTTTAAACATTAGTACACAAACAATTTGCATTAGCCAGCAACGAAACGTTGATTAGTCAGGAATTAAGTTGGCAACACTGGATATGAACATCTGATCTATTGTTGTCCATTTGGTTGTTTTCTATTGAATCAACATAAAATAACCTTCAAACAAGCTACAGGTGAGCTACCGGTACGTAAGTTGGCTGCGCAATGATCAACTATGACAGTGACTTTAGTGATTTAAGTGACTTATATTCCCTGACGATCTTGCTAAAACTGCTAAAACAGTGGCGTTAAATCTTCTGCATGAAAAATCCAATAAATTTTTAACTAAATGTAGGAAGTGCATAATACAGTATCACTATCTTGAGACAGGGACCTCACATAGTGGGTATTTTAACTTGAATATTAAACGTTTATACTTATATAAGAAATATTTGGCAGTCGTAGGAAAAATTTAATATGCAACTCGTGCGAAAAGTGCTTTCACTGCACTCGAGAGAAATTATTTCGCACTCGCCTGCGGCTCGTGCATAAACATTTCTCTCGAGTGCAGCAAATCGGCACTTTTCGCACTTGTTGCATAAATAACTATTTCTAAACCGACGAGTTTTTAATTACCTTAATTCTGCATTAAGTTATAGAGCTTTTGAAAAGGCAATTTGAACATTACAAAGATTTAGGCCTAATCTCTTAATTTTGTAAAAAAACCTTCATTTTCAATAACTCGATTCCTTTTAAAACACATATCTTTTGATTGCTTGAGGATATAGCTCAGTTTATCTACTCCAATCCTTATAAGAACAACCAATAGCTCTTCAAGATAAAGAATATGTGTAATATGGTATGTACGATGGATAGCTAATTGCATACACTAAAAATTTTTGAGCCCTGGAGTGCCACTCAAGACTCTGTTGACGTTTGTTGAACGATTACAAAAACATTGAAATAAAATATAGCTGTCGACTTATTAATTTAATTTTAAACTGCTTAAATTGAAACCTCTTTCACTATGGGCAACTATTAAACAACTGAACTACATATTATTTTGCTGCAAAGCTAATAAAACTGCTAAAACATGGTTTGTAATCAAAATTTTCAAGTCCGTCTAGTTTTTAAAACTTTAAGTAATAATATTATTGATTAAATATATAAATTTATATTTAAAATATATAGTGAATATTTTGAAATAATAAATTGTTACCATTTAAATCACCATATTTGTTTTAATCATTTAATCACCATAGTTGCTACCATTGGTCCTTCTTAACATGAAGTTCAGATCCAATCAAGGGGGAATAATTGAAAAATATTTAACTAATTTTAAATTTTATTGAAATATGATTAGTGTTGTTTTAATTGCAAATATAATTTCAAAGTAACCGAGTTCAATAAATACCAGTGCTGATAAAATATTGTCAGAGAAAAGTGATTCATTAAATAGCTAATGTTCAGCCACAGTAAACATGGTGGTCAAAGGACGGGCGTTGCGCTCTGTTGACTTTCAACAGCTTTCCATAATTATTTATACTTTGTCATGTAAACGATCAAAACTTGTTATATTTAAAATGCATTTTACTAAATCTTATGATTGTAAAATTTTAAATGAATCACAACTATCTATAAATCTATACAGCAAGACATTTTAAGGTTAGAGACTTATGTTTTTTTTTCGATTGGATATTAATTTGAATAGTTTATATTGATTAATAATTTTTTGCATTACTTTAGAAACAAAGCAACCTCTTAAAAAATCTAATATTGCATTATATTTAAACACCTGCTTTACTTTTATCAGAACAAAAGTGTATACCCAGCCAGAGTGGATCCAAAGCCGATCCTAATTGAGTAGTGGCAGGATTAGTGGTCCTGTATCTGCGTCTAAGATGTTACCAGCTTACAGATGGATCTTTTATAAGATTCTGCAGGAATTAAATTCCTGTTCAAACAAAATGGTTGTTGATACGTTATTATTTAGGTGAGTTTCTTAAAGTGACCCAACATATAACTTTTTTACACTATATCTGACAAAATACTTCTTACGGGGGACTCTCTTTACTATTTACGTTACTTTCAGGTGTGTGTTTCGTTTTCGAATTGCCCTGCCATTTTTTTTCTATATGGCAGCCAACTTAAAAATTTTCACATATCCCCCTTCTAACAAGTGTTGCAAGAAAGCTAATTCTCTGTTGGGCTTCATCTTCACATCTACCAATGGATTCACTTCACCACTAACTATGATTGTCCTCTACAAATGTCTAGTGAGGTCAATACTAGAATATGGATCGATCATTTGGTACCCCTATCAAGCAAATCACATTACTATGCTGCATAAAATTCAAACATATTTTGTAACTATGATTGTCCTCTACAAATGTCTAGTGAGGTCAATACTACAATATGGATCGATCATTTGGTCCCCCTATCAAGCAAATCACATTACTATGCTGCTGAAAATTCAAACATATTTTGTAAGAATGCTTGCTTCAACGCTTGGCTACACTTACCTGACTACCCCCCGTTGGCTATGTTGAGGAACCCTACAACTTGCAACCACTCTACTTGAGACGTAAACGCATTGACATTGTGAACCTGTTCAAAATAGTCAACGGCCACATCGACTATCCCGAGCTCATACAAGAAAATGACTTTGGTGTACCAAGATTCACTAGATCCCAGGCCATCTTCATGCGGAGGTTCCAGTCTACCAGCTATGCCTACCGCAATGGTCTCTCTAGGATGCTCCGCTCTGGCGGTGAGGCTGCTGCACTCGTAAACTTTTTTTCACCTCTGTGGATTCCTTCAAAATGAAAGTGACGAGTGCAGTAAAGTGGTCAGTGAGTGTCACTGTCCTCCTCAACCTACTTGTAATCCTATCGCTACCTACCAACTTTCCTCTTTTATTTCACTAAGCTACCATTCCATAACTTCTCAAAGAGCTTCCTGGTCTTCACATTTATTTCATTTTAAATCAATTACAATCCATTGACCTTGTTTAAATTGTTCACTATTCTTCTTAGTTTCAATTTTTTTTGTCCCATCAGATGTGATTGGGCCACTAATTGAATCGAGTTCTTGTCATGTAATCTAATTGTATAGCATAATTTTTCATGAAACTAATTCGCTTGCCATTATTTATTGTTACTATCCTACATATGTTTTTATTCATGTTATGTATTATTACCTTTAATAGTTACTGTTTTTTATTGTTGTTATTTATTATCTTGCTATCGTCTTGACTTTTTTTTGTATACTACACCATGTTCATTAGTATACATTATTATTCACAATATGTTATTTATTTCTTGCGATGGTAATTGTCTTCATAATTTTTATGTTGTTAGTCATTATTGTTGTTGTTAATTGTCGTATTCTATCCCTATCTTTTCATGCTACAATTTCACTTGCTATATATTCATTTTCACTTGTAATTTAGTCACTAAGATATATTGTATACCTGCCATCTTGTTCACTGGCTTAAAATTTCTGTAAAATGGTGTAATTCCATGAATAAATAAACAAATAAATATCATTTTTGACTATCCACATAATTATAAGACATTTTATTATTTACATTTTTCTTTAAACCTAACGCTGATTTGGAAGCAAGGGGCAATTGAAGTTCATTTATATTCTCATAATAATATCATGGGTCAGTATTTCATGAACTTCAATCGCCTTTAGCTATTAAAAAGCTAGATATGAGATCACTTTAAGAAACTCCCACCCTGTATATTTCGTGACGTCGATTTTCACAGCATGACTCAAATTGAAACATTATTTACGATACTAACGCTCATTTTAATTAGTTGTATTTACGAGCAAAATTATGATTTAATATTATTTTATTAAATATAATACGATATACTCAGTAGGCATAATATACCCTAAGAGCGTGGAGCGTTTGTTGATTTTTACTTTGAGTATTAATATAGTATTTTATTTTAATGCAAGTTCTTCTTGATCGCCTATTTAAAAAAAATATGCCAATAATACTATGGCCTTTCTAATATAGTTTCTCAAAGAATAACATTAAACATTTCAAAGTCATTGTGTCTATAAGGGATTAAGTTGGCGGTTCAGTTTAAAAACTTTATAGTACCGCTGGCTAGTAAAGTGTCTTATACGTTGGTTGGAGTAGAAATAACGGTTCCTACCACTGCATTATGGATATAATAGCATTGCCAAACCTTTAAACCGTTCGCAAAACAGTTCGTTTCCGCTTTTATTTAATTTCCCGCTCGCTATATCAAATAACTGTTTAAGGTCAACTGTTGTTACAAACCATACCAAAACTGTTGGCTATTGCTGTCGTTTGGTAATTGCTGTTTTGTTTTTTAGTTTGAGGTTATGTTTGATTGTCGTTTGTTCCAACAGAAAAATCCAACATTAGTGATATGGCATTTTGTATAAAATAACAAAATGGGATCTGTTGCAATTATAATGGTAGGAAAATCCTTGTGTGTATTACGAGCACAAATTGCCGCTCTCGAAATGTTTATCTTTAATTCTCGAGTGCTGGTAATGACTTACTTTTCGCTCTTAATAGTCAAATAGTTATTTCCATTAAAATTTTTTAATTGTGTGAAGGAGAGATGTGTTTAGGGATTTTTTATTAGTTAAAAACTATGGACATTGTATATTTTAGTAGGAGGCCGCAAGGGTCATTACTAGAGTCAAGGTCCCGCTGGATGGCAGTTTTTAATTGTCTGTAGGAGTTTCAACTGATTTATCTAAAGCGGCTGTAAAATCTCTTTAAACGAAGTTTTTTCTGGCGTAGATATGTAAGAAAAAAATACTTCATTTGGAAGTTTTATGGTTTTATGGTATTAAAGTAGGTTATGCAGGGCGTTGAATTCCACTATAATCCAGAACATAGATTGTAGATCCAGTTTTACGCTACATTATATTCCAATCACGTACATATTCCCAGAAGTAATCTACATTGGTCTGTAGGTGAATACGGAATACGTTATATGTTATCGATCAGCAGGCCATCATCATCAGGGCAGAAGCAACATCAGGGTTATACCTTTTTGTTATGGCTTTTAGTTGTCATAAAATGTCGTAAAAAACAATAGGAAAATTTTGATTTTAACACAATACAAAACCAAGTTCTACAGAATAACACTCATAAAAAACCTGTTTACTTAGTTTTGAGCAGTCATGAACGTAATTTAAAAAAAAATCACATTTGTTTGTTGAAACATAAGGCGTCAAACATGACTATATTATAATACTGAAAATTTTGGAAAATATTAATTAAGTCTCAGTATTATTGACAGATTTGTTTTTAAATAGGTGACGAAGAAGAATTTGTTTCAATTAAAATTAATGTTTATCAAACAATGTAAAGTTAATAATACAATTATTAATAAAATAATAATTGATAAACTATTTGATAGGCCTACAAATGATAAATGAGCATCGTGATATAACCATAACTAGTTACAATTAAATGTTATATTGGCTATTTACTAATGATTATAGCCACCGACAAATTTATATTCTATAACAAAAAATCCACTATTTGGATCGTTATCTAGCAAATTAAAAGAATCATTTCGATATTTTTAATGAACGAGTAAATATACCACTTTATAACTGCAATAGCGGCGTACTAATGTTAAATTAATTGAAGTGATATTGGTGGTTTTCTACATTATTTGGAAACAGTATTCAATATTTCAAAATAGAACATCAATGTTAATATTAGCTTTAGTTGGAATTTGAACCGCGTAATCGATTATTATATTTCAGACTCATTTTACCAATATTGAACTACCTAGATGAAAGTTCTCATTAGGTTTAACATTATTATTTATCAGATCATCATACAATAAAAATTTATAGTTTAATTTAATATTTTAGGGATTACAATAATAAATAACTCAAACATAGAATTGATGTCTCTTTCCGTACGTTGGTGTGCTGAAATACCTGATAATATACATCTATTAAAAATATACTGAGTTTAAACATCTGCTGTTACGGGGTTTAAGTTCATAAATATTGTAAATTGACCAGCACTGCATGGAAATATAGTACGGTATATTGTTAAAGTATAATGATGTATAATTTATTGCATTACACTCACCTTTTCTGCCATATAATGGTTTCATGTAAGTACATCCCACACATATAGGTGCTGATTTTTCTACTATGTAATTTAGTATTTAAAAAATTTACAATTGTTCTTTATGGGATATAATTAGTTTGGTATTTTAGTACCCTCGAAGAACATATGCCATAAAATACTTAATCCATTTCGGTTCTCAAAGCTTACTTGAGAGAAATATCTGTTTCCTCTTTCCCCTATTATAATTGTATAACGCTTTTAAAATGAAATAAACAAAAATTATTTTATAGGTAGTAATATAAATTGTGTTAATCTTAAAAATGCTGTTTAAGGCTTCCAGAACAAGTGTTGAAAAGAATTCAATAAGTTAAATTCATATGAACCAAAAACACATAGTAAACAAACTAGACATATCCAATGAGAAATATGGCAAAAGTCAACATTAAATTAAGACAAATCTCATTGAGAACTGATAACTTCAATCTGATTAGTTCGGAATTGGAATTGCAAATGTAATCCGATATTATAACACGCCACTGATTAGTCGAGAGGTCAAATATAATCAATCACAATGCAATGTGTGTCAATTGGTGTAAAGTGTGCTTCCTCTGTTTTCAAAACGTGTATTTTATATTGCGTAATGTATAAAATGTTAAAAATAAATTTCTTATAACTCATACCTTAGACTTATATTGCAAACATCAAGCTTGCATTTATTTACTGTGCCGATAACTTATTTTTCATAGGGTTAGTTTTCTTTAGATTAATTTCGTTCATAGTTAAATAGTTTTTAAATATAATTCCAACCAAATATAGTTTCGCTGAGGTACATTGTTGGAGCTTTGCAATGTTATTGACTATAAATGTGAGATAGTGTAGTTTATGTTGCAATTCTAGATATACAGTTTTACAAGCTTACGAATTATTATATTTTTTGAAAAGACAACTTGGTACTTTTAATATATATTTTTAATGGATATTTTTAAGATCATCTGTTGTGAAAAATGAGTATTTGTTTTGTGGGATTGAGAGGATGATCAATATCACTCTCATGATAATACACTGCGTCATAGTATTGATAATTATTTCTTGGAACCCTTTTTTTTAGCTTGGAATCGTTTTGATCAATTTTTTTAACAAATGTAGCTATAGATGATATTTAGTATTTGCCAAGAAGCCAAGTGGTTATGAGTTCGCCTTTTAATCCGTTCCCTGTAGCCGGTTGTATTCTAGAAAATTTGTAAGTTGGTTAAAGTTCG
This sequence comes from Neoaliturus tenellus, assembly GCA_030545055.2. Taxonomy (NCBI): domain Eukaryota; kingdom Metazoa; phylum Arthropoda; class Insecta; order Hemiptera; family Cicadellidae; genus Neoaliturus; species Neoaliturus tenellus. Next base: position 59,092,124 of record CM061534.1, on the reverse strand, counting down.
AAAGTTGACATAACTGCCTTTGTTTATTAAGTAATCAATTAATGACACTGCCAATAAATCCATTGGCCACTGTCACTAATATATGTATGTTGGCAGTGTCATTAATTGATTAATAAATAAATAAACAAAGGCAGTTATGTCAACTTTCAAACCTTAACCAACTTACAAATTTTCTAAAAAACAACCAGCTACAGGAAACGGATTATTCAAAGGTCCTTAATAAAAACCGTACCATGGTATATTGTTATCTAAAAAAATGTATGTAATGAATCAAATATATCAACATCAATGTGCCTGAAACCCCAACCTCAAAGGGTAGTGTAAATCGGAAATTATTGTATATTTTAGTTTAGGCGATATAGTTTAATGAAACATTTTATTACGTAACATTTACGAATCGGTCGTCTTACATAAGTCAGGTTCTCGGCAGTGTCAATGAATACAGAGTCTTATAAGAAGAACAGACCCCATGTTAAATATTCTGCCGTTTTTTTTTTTTTAATTGGGCAACTCAACACCTGGCTGCGCTGAGCGTTGGCTGTTCCGACTGCTCTACGCGCCCCCACGCCTTTCATTGTTGTAATAAATTGGGCACCTCACCACCAGGTTGCGTCGAGAGTTGGCTGTTCCAAAGTACGGACTACACACAGCTGGCTGTTCCAGTTACACTACATCCCCCCTCCAGCCACCGCCACTAAAGCACCAATTAATTCTAAATTACAGCGTTTCATTGCAAAAAAAATAATCGTTCACATTGAAAATTGTTATTTTTCATAGTAAAAATTGGGCTACCACTAGGCCTAAATAAAAATAACTACGGTGTTAATTTAATTTTAGATGTATGATCGTTATGAAAAATATGTAAAAACATTGCGAAGCAATTTCTTTCAAATTAATCACATGAAAAGGTTGGTCTGCGAGAAAGTTTTTTTATTATTGGTTTGGTAAATTTTGTCTTTGAGAAAGTAGTTGAGAAATACTTACATTTGCACAGTTAATTTTAAGTTAGCCTAATTTTTAAAACCCATAGGACTCTTTCTATGCTTATTCAAAGGTAAAAGTTTAATTGTTGATTGGCAGGTAGCCGTGGGCCATGCCGACGGGCCGTGATTAATTAGCTTGCAGTTTTGTAATTACAGTATATTAAGTTTACTTAAATATCAATTTTCCTCATTAATGTTTCCAAAAAAAGTATTTAAATGTTTTTTGGAATGTAATGACTCATTCTGTAAGTTGTTTGGATTTTAAATTACTTAAATGTATTGAAGGAACATGGCCAAAATATTTAATAAGGCCTATTAAATCATTCATAAAAAAGGTATTTTGGCTGTGGACGAAAGCTCGTTCACGTTAAAAATTTTGTTTTAATAAAAGGTAGATATTCTTTCCAGGTCGGTCAATAATCCATAAACATTAAACTCTCGTATCTTACATATCAGAAAGTTTTGTCTTGTCTAGGAGCTACTACCGATAGGAGTAAACGATGTGCAAATTCAATTTTTTACCATCATACAATTCTGCCAATTCTGCCTTTCCAAGAAACAATATTTAATTTTTCCCTACAGATAAGGCTGATAACATGGGTAGGGATAGCGAAAAATCTGACTAAAATTACATTTTAAACCATTAAAAATTATTGTTGCATGACATTTTGATTCAAATTCTAGAGTACATTCTGGTTCTAACGTTCACGTTGGCCACATTTTAACGACATTGTATAATGTTAACGGCGAAAACTTAGAGGGTTACTTTTAATTAATTATATAATTTACATTTACCTTTATAAATTCATTCTTAATTTATTTTTATTATAAATCAACTTTTTTTATTTTTTGAAATAGCAATTCCATAGCACTGTTACAAATGAATGTACAGAATAACAAATGTTTTCATAATTTTTATTCAATTTGATTTAATATTTATGCGGCCATGAAATTTATTGAAGACAAAGTAAATTACAAACAAGATTATACTAATAATATAATAATAAAACAGCTCGATATTAATTTTTGTTAATGACCCCAAAGAAGTCTGGGGCTCAAAATAAGTAGACTCCTCGCTCTGCGATCTAGCGCCTTTAATATAGTTTAGAATCGAAAGTTTCGCAAGATGTTGTGTTTATTGCTGTTGGATAGCCTACATATGTTATGAGTACAGTATAGGTTAAAAAAGTAATTTTCAATTTTTAAATATTTAGCATTACATTATTTATTTAATCGTGATTTAAAATAACATATCTTGTTTAGAAAAACAAGCATCATAGAATACTTCAGCATTGCTAGACGAAATAATGGTTGTGTTTAATTTTATAGAGTGTAAAAAACTATAAGATTTCACAACTATGCGCTTAACAAATATTAAGTAAAAAATAGATAGTCAATACACCTTGTCATTCTTATGAAATCATAGACGGAACGATGAAGAAAGAGAGCGCGAGACTCAAAGTGAATTTCTTCAAGGCACTATTAATTCAATTGCCAACGATCGAAACATTTAATCGTAAATTTCTCAATTACATGATGAAATTCATCTAAATGTCAACAACTTTCCCGCTGAAAGTTTGTTTCTGACCCAAAAATAAAAAAATTCCTCGCTTAGTAACTTTTTAATGTCAGACTAAATAAAATAAACGGTATCAGTTAACTGACACATACTTTCTCCCAACAATATAAAAAAGGTGTTAAAAGCCTCAAAACATTAATGTCTTGATGGCTCAATCAGATAGCTAACAGCTGAGCAGCACGAGATTGACCCTACGCGCGTCTGTGACTTTTAACAACGTACTGCGTTTACCGCTAAACGAAAAATTGAATTTTCTCCGCAACCACTTAACATAGAGCAATAATTTAAAGTACTGGATTATTTAGTTTTTTGAGCTTGATTTAATGGTCATGAATAAAATTTATTTCGAAATAACAGCTTTTTTGAAAATCCAAAAAATTGATTTTTGAAACACTTTTTACTCTATAACTTTTGAACGCGCATTTTCTCGGAAATACGGGTGGTGTCATTTTATTCAGCATTTTATTCTTAATAAACCACAAAAGTTTAATCAAAATCGTTAGAGCCGTTTTTGAAAAATTTGGATTTTTCACGTTTTTTGAGGGTTTTTTGGGGTAAACTTCCCTTAAAAATCAAAAATTCAAAAAAATGAAAAAAACGCCTGGAATTATCGTGGTTTTGGACCTACGTACCAAATTTCACCAAAATCGGACCATTGGGGCATTCTCTAGCTCTGTATACATCCAGACACACACACATCCACACACACACACAGACATCACTCCGAAAACCACTTTTTTGGACTCAGAGGGAACCAAAATGGATAAATCCACCAACAACTCAAATTCGAAAATTTTGACGAAAACAATACTTTCTCCATATACTATGGTATAGGGGGAGAAAGTAAAATGAAATGTTTCCAACTTGTAAATTACATATATTTCACAAATTAAAAAATATTCATATTGTTAGATTCTGCATTTCATACAGAAGCCGAATATATACGTTTTATAGCATATCAACCAGCTTGGTTAGGTCCAGGGGCGTGTAAACGGCGGCGCGCTATCCTTAAATTAACGCTGATTTCGCCGTAGATGCTAGGTTGAAGGGGGGGATTTCACGTAAAGGAACGGCACAGGAGTACAGCGCGCGCAGCCTGGTGTTGAGTTGCCCAATTAAAAAAACCGGCAGAATTAAAGCCATAAGGTCTGTTCTTCTTATAAGACTCTGTATTCATTGGCAGTGTTCTCTACCAAGAGAGGCCTTTAACTGCATGTACATATATTGACCTAATTCTTCATTTAAGATGTTATTCCTACTCCTGGATGACATACTAAAAATAAAAAGTAAAACCTATAAATACTTGAAAAAGTAAATACTTAAAAAATATTATATATATATATTCATGTACAAATATTCATTACTGGGACTAATTTGGTTCAATAACAAAGCCGTTTCGGGGACCTTTTTATCACAATGTAAAAAAAAATTGTAAAAACATGGTTTTGTTTGTTTTAGATTTTAACAGTCTTTGGCCAGAGTAATCTACTATTGAAATACATCATCACTGGACTGCTGGCTTCAAGGGTGGGCGGAATGACAGTTATTCTGATATCGCAGCGCCGATTGTGACCATTGTTAAATTACGAGTCTGGATACATGGCTGTGATTATTTGTGATACAACCGCCGTTTGGACGACTTTATCACGGGATTATTTAGCAACATGTTTACTCATGTGTAAAATCATATCAAGTATTCTTGTTTTTTACTGTATCTCCTGTACCTGATTTTACTATTGTATGTTGAAGTTTTCTTTAAACTTCAAGATACGCTATCAAACTAATCTGTTAAGGGATTATACGAGTATTAAAAATCATATATGACTCTAACAACCTTTACGTTGTATTGATAACTAAGATTTATTAGATAAAAAATTGCTTATTTCGCCAGTCTTGATCGAAAAGTTGAGTGCCAGAACGGAATCTGCCTTTGCAAAGTTGACCTTTACTTCCAGAAAACAAGAGCAATAATGTTTCACTTTACTAGACGAATTGCGTTTGTTGTGGAGACCAATTTTTTATTTATACATTGTAGAGCGTAAATTAACTTAACGTATTTAACTTTAAATATTAATATTATTTAAATACATTCTTTTAAACATTCCCTTTTTAAATAATAGTTATAAAATAAATAAATAAATAAATAAATAAAATAAAAAAAACAGTCTGCAATTAATATGATTTTAATGAACATTTTAAATGATCATTTTCTTAAAGATATTATTTTATATATTCCGTATCTATTTTATTACATAATTTTAATAAGTTGGGTAAAAAATTACAATAAATTTCACAAAATAATTATGGAAGGCACTGTTCCTTTTTCTAACTCCAAAAGAAACAGGCTTTCCATTCAGGAAAACTTTAAACAAACCTAAAGAATGATATAGTGTTATTTCTCAACAGAACTAAGAATGTGGCGTACTTATCGATGTATTAACACAAACAATGTACTCAATTGCAATTACACTTTTTATTATGTCACATTGAACATTTTGTTTTAAGGTTGTGCACCCACGAGTTGAACCTGGTGGTGAGGGCAGTAGTTCCCCGGACGCAACCTCGCGCCGCTAGTGCCACACTACACAAAATGCTCTTTGTATTAGGTGAACCATGGGCAGCTTGTCCAAGTAGTACAGTTTCCTTTTACAATTCATCTAGAAAAAGTATTTTAAATAAATTTTTAACGAATTTCCCTATAGGGAATAAGCTATTACGGTAGTAGCCATCTTAAGACCTATGCCCCGGGCCATGTTACTTTTTCATTTTGAGTTCCCCGGAAGCGAAAACACCACTTGTTTTATGGGGTTTTAAAGGAGCCAAAAATGGGTTTTCGGCATTTTTCTACCTATTTTTTTTTTCTTTTTAATTCATCAATTTTAATTGAAACCATTCAAATAAGAGCGTAAAAAACAGAGCGTAAAATGTAAATTAAGTATTTTGAATTTTTTACCTAGTGTAACTGGTTACGGAGAAAATCCAAAAATGTGTTTCCTATGTTATTCTTATGAGAAACCAACAAAACCCTGTGTTTAGCTTATTTTTTAACATAAATTGATCAAATTTTGTTTTGTGTACACTACCAAGATAGGGTTTCACTTACACTAGCTTACAAATCCCATATGTTGGCAAACTTACATACTCACTTCCATGGGGTATATGGGGAAAATAAAAATGTGCCAGATATTGGTACAATTTTGTATTTAGCTTCATAATTTATTGTTTAACCTACATTTTCTAACAGCACCCCATCGCAGCAAAATTACTCGATCCTACGGTGTTTTCATAGGGACAGTAAAAACATCTAAAATTCCATTGGACAATTTCAATTCACTTATAGTACGTAGGTCTGCTGCGAATGGGGTATTTTATTTAATTAACGTTTATTGAACTTTAAAATTTCATAATTGCAGAATATGTTGAGTTTTGCTATAAAGAGATGAAAATATGATCACAATTAATCATTTTTATCGTGGATTTTATTACTTTTATGTTACATTTTAAACATTACTTTATTCTAAAAATTTTCTAAATTTAAACTTTATCGACAAAATAGATTTACTGTGTAATAAGAAAGCAAATATCCCGTTTTAATATAGTTCAGTAAAATGAATATATTTTTAATTTTATGTCATGGTCACAACATGAGAAGTAGTTTAATCAAAATAAAAACAAAAATTTAAAAGGTGTTGTATTCACAATCTTAAAGGTTGATGAAATAGTACTTTCCTGGAATCATGGTGGTTGTATGACACCATATTTTTTTATTATTTTCGTTTGCTAACAATTTAGGCGAAAGTCGAATGAAAGATGTGCCAAATCAAACTTTTTTTGATATATCCACGAATCGTTGACAGCATAAAAGTATTGTTTTCCTGGCAGCTCTACTCGCAACTGACAATAGCAATATATGATAAAAGCCATCACGTGATGTGTCCTTTTCATTTCAATTTATATGTTTTTAACCAAAACATATCCTTTCAATTTAAGACTTCGCAAAAAGTATTTTATATTTATTTTGCCCCGGCACGTTGTTGCAAATAGATTACAAACTACATGATTATAACTTAAATTATTAGAACTCAAATAATTATACCACTATATTTTTCGTTAATGTGTAAAGAACATTAGTTTTAAATCACATTGAACTGAATGTTAATATTATTTATTCGATATTGCAATAAAAATTTACAGATAGGATAAGATTTTTTAAAACATTCGTCATCAAAAGCTGATGCACCTTATTTCTGTTTTCCTGAAACAATCAAAGTCAACTGCAAAGCCAGTTTTTCGCTGAACTGTTGGATGTGGGTTTATAGGTTAACCCGCTTTGATTCAGCTTCATGAAAACGTTTTGACTGTAGCCGAACACAATATGAACGTGGACATTTCCTTAAACGAGGTGATATTTTGCATGGTTAAAAACATATTTCATCTTTCTTTTCACCACAAAACCACTGTTTATGGTATTTATTGTATTATTGTTAAACCATTGTATTTGAATTTTTATTTCATTTAAAAGTCTATTTTATTAATTTTAATATTTCGATTGAATATGTTCAGTAAACTAGAATTGTTATTTCCAGAGATGATGTTAGAGAAACCATGGTTTGTTACTTCCAGAGTTCTTTCGAGGGGTTTTCCCAGGGGTTTCCTCATTTATTATCTACTTTAATATCGTAAAATATGTCTCATAAAATCAAGGTGAATATAGGGTATATATTTATATGTATATAATATATAATATATATCATGAGTATAATATATATATAAGTAGATAGTACTATGGGGTTCCTAGGACACTTTTGGAGACAATCAAAAATCAAACAAATTTCACAGTTTTTTAATACAATTATGCAATATTTTTGCCATTTTTTGGCCAATTTTCAGCTTTTGTCAAATTGTCATAAAAAATATGCAAATTTAATGCATTTTTTAATAAATATGCATAAATTTATATGAAATTGTTTACAGAATAAAAAGTTTTTTAAAACCAGTAAAATTATAATTTTTTACAAGATGATTTAAAATTTATTATCAATACAATTATATTAAAATAATTATTCAAATTTAACTAAAGCAGTTTCTTTATCATCAAAAGTCTTAAAAGCCGTGACAATTAAATTTAAATCTTTTTTATTTAATTCTTTAATAGTTTTATCATCAATTATATTAGTAAATCTTTTTGGTAAATGTATTTTACATTTTTCTAATTCAACAATAATTGTATATCCATATTTATCTTTAATTCTTTCAAATTTTTCAATTTTATATTTTTCATTTAAATTTAAACTTTTTAATGGTTTATATTCTTTAAATCTTAATTCTCCAATATTATTAATTTCTTCTAACAGATCCATTTATATAGGGAAAAAATATTACAAATTCATTTGTGATAGATATGTTAAAAAGTTATCATCATAATTAGGTTTTATACAAAAATCCATATTTAAATATTTAAAAATCATTGGTAATAATTTTTTATATGATATATTACTTTTCTTAAAACATAAATATTTATTAAAAACTAGTGTAATTTTTTCTTTATCTTCATGATTCAATTCAAAATTAATATTGTATATTTTGTTTAAAAATTGATAGTAAAATATCCAATTTGTATAATTCCTTTGTTTTAAAAATAATTTTATATTCTTAGGTGTTATTTCAAAATGATTGGAAATACATAAAATATATAATTCATTAATTAATTGGTGTGTTTTATATGGTTGAAAATGGTTAAATTCTCTTAAAATATGTTTAAGATGTTTATTCTTATTACTTTTTCTCTTAATCTTTTTTTCATAAATAATTCTTTTACATATATTACATCCTACACAATTTCCAATAATAGTAAAATCAGTTTGATTATGACATCTATAACACATATCCATTTATTAAAAAAATATTTTATACATAAATGAATTGAATCAATTCATTTATGTATAAAATATTTTTTATATATAAATGAATGAACCAATTCATTGTCACAAGTGTAAGAAAAAAACTAAAAATATTAATCCACAAATTGTTGAAATGAAAAATGGATTATATAGAATAGCTACTAAATGTTTAATTTGTAAAACAAATAAAAGTAAAATTTTAAAAAAAGAAGTTAAACCTATAATTAAAAAAGAATTAACTAAAAATGAACAAATAATTGAAGCAAATGAAATTCATGCTCCAATCAGAAAGAAATTTCTAAAAAGAAAAATAATTACATTAGGTATTGATGATTTATGGGCAGCAGATTTAATTATAATGAAAAATTATGAAAAAGAAAATGATGGTTATAAATATATGTTAAATGTGATAGATACTTTCTCAAAATATGTTTGGTCAAAACCATTAAAGAAAAAAGATGGAAAAACAGTTTCTAAAGCATTTGAAGAAATAATTAATGATGCAATTAAAATTAATCATAAATCACCTAATCTTTTACATACAGATAAAGGATTAGAATTTATCAATAAAGAATTCAAAGAAATATTAAATAAATATGATATTAAATTGTATCATACAGAAAATGAAGAAAAATCAAGTATAATAGAAAGGTATAATAGAACACAAAATGAAAAAATGAAAATACAATTTGAAATTAATAAAAATTATAGATGGATAAATATTTTACCAAAAATTGTTAAAGAATATAATAACTCATATCATTCAACAATTAAAATGAAACCAATTGAAGTAAATAAAAATAATGAAAAGGATTTATTAGATACTGTTTTTAAATATAAACCACCAAAAATAATAACCAAATCAAAATTTAAAATAAATGATAGAGTTAGAAGTGGAAATAAAAAATCAACATTTTCTAATAAATATAAAAATAATTGGTCTAGAGAAATATTTATAATTTCTAAAATTAATAATACAAATCCAGTTACATATAGTATAAAAGATCAAAATAATGAAGATATTATTGGAAATTTTTATGAATATGAATTGAAAAAAAACAATTTGTAAATTTTATTTTATATAAATGGAAAAGAAATGTTTAAGGTGTAAATTATATAAAGATATATCAAAATTTTATAAAGATAAAAATACTAAAGATGGGTTATATTATTATTGTAAAGAATGTAAGGATTTGTATTATAAAAAATTATATGATAATATTAAAGTTATTGAATTAAATGAAAAACAATGTCATAAATGTAAAGAAATTAAAGATATTTCAAATTTTAATAATTATCATTATAGTAAAGATAGAAAAAATGCAATTTGTATACAATGTATTAGAGAAATGTTTTTAAAACCACAATTTTGTGAATGTGGAAGAAATATTAAATGGACTAATAATTATTTAAGACATTTAGAAACTAAAATTCATGACAAAAATATAACAAAACTAGAAAATTTAAAAATATGATAAAAATAATAATTTTACTTGTTTTAAAAAAGTTTAAATTTTATTGAAAAAATACTATAGAAAACTTAAATTGACTTATGAAAATACAACTATTAATTTTATTGAAAAAATACTCTAGAAAATTTAAATTAACTTGTGAAAAGTTGACTATTGATTTTATTGAAAAAATACTCTAGAAAACTTAAATTAACTTGTGAAAAGTTGACTATTGATTGAAAAAATACAATTTAAACTATAAATTACCTAGAAAAAAGTGGAAAAACTTCTCATATTTTTAAGAGTTTTATTTCTAAGTAAAAATTATTTCTAATAAATGGAACGAACAAATAAAAATATTAATTGTCCTTACTGTAATAAAAATATATTATATAAAAATTATGATAGACATTATAATTCAACTAAACATTTATTAAATAAACAAAAATATGATAATAAAATATTTGAATTAAAACATTGGTGTAAAAATAATAATATATATAATTATAAAAATAAAACTTTAGATGAATTAACAAATATTAAAGAAACATTTGATCTTACAAATTATTCATTATTTAATATAGAAAAATTAAATGAAATTGCAAAAAAATTATCTGTCAGAAATTATGAAAATTTATCTAGAGATGAACTAATTAAAAGATTAAACAAAATTAAAGAAAATCCAAATAATTTAGAATATAGATCATTAAAATATATTCAAAATTTAGCAATTAAAAATAGTATTAAAATTGTTAATAAAACTAGAAGAGAATTAATTGGATTATTAAATGATTATTTTAAAAATAGACCAATTCCAAAAGAAAATATAATAAATATTCAAGAAGCTTCATCATTAAAAGGATATTTTCAAGATTATATTTTAACAAATTCAAATGATGATTTAGATATTAATGATTATTTAGAAACTCAAAGAAATGAAATAAAAAAATTGATAGAAAAACAAAAATTTAAAAATATTAAAGGACAAATGGCTTTAGAATGTGAATATGAAAGAAAATTAATAAATGGTGAAATTCAAAATAGTAATATGTATTTTTGCATAAAAAGTTCAGATATTTTAAATATAGATGATTTTATTGATGATCAATTTAAGAAATTAATAGTTAGAGAACAACTAAATCAACCATCAAAAGGCTCTGGTTGGTCATTAAAAAGATGTGTTGAATTAAATCTAAAATTATCTAAAAATAATTCATTAAATGCTGGATCATATATAGAATTACCAAATGAAATTAAGAATAAAAAATGTTGTTTAAATTTTAAAAATAAAGATGAATATTGTTTTATTTATGCAATTAGATGTGCTATTGATAAACCAAATGAACATGCTGAAAGCGTTAAACAATATCAAAAATATATAAATGATGATATTTTTAAAGGTTTTGATTATCCAATAACATTAAAAGACATTAAATTATTTGAAAAAAGATCGTTTGACTCTAAATATAACTATCCATCAATGTCAATAAATATTTATAGAATTGATGAAGATAAAAAAATAGTGCCATTACAAATATCTGAATATTATAATGTAAAATTAGAAATTGATTTATTATATTATAAAATTGGTAATAATTGTCATTATATATTAATAACAGATTTAAATAAATTGGTATATTCTCAATTATCAAAACATAAAACAAAAAAATATATTTGTAGAAGATGTTTGACTCATTTCTACAAAAATAAAGACTTGAATAATCATTTAGAAATATGTAAATCATTAGAACCTTGTAGACCTATAATGCCATTTCCTGGTCAAAAAGTAAGTTTTAAAAACTATTACAAAAAGTTTGAACATCCATATGTAATTTATATGGATTTTGAAAGTATATTAGAAAAGATTGATAATTGTAAAAATAATCCAAATTGCTCATATACAAATAAAATTCAAAAACATATACCATATGGATTTACAATCTATTTAGTATCTAGAGTAACTAATAAAATGTATAAACCTATTTGTTATAGAGCAAAAAATGAAGAAGAATTAATAAATGTACCAAATAAATTATTTGAATATTTAGATGAAATTTCAAAATATATAGCCAAACAATATAATTCAAAAAATAAAAAGCCTATGAATTTAACTAATGAAGAAGAAATTAATTATAAAAAAACTAATATTTGTCATATTTGTGAAAATAGTGGTTTTGATGATGATAAAAGAATAAAAGTAAGAGATCATTGCCATTTAACAGGAAAATTTAGGGGTGCTGCACATTTAAATTGTAATTTAAATCTAAAATTCCCTCAAAGTATTCCTATATTCTGTCATAATAGTTCAAATTATGATACACATTTGTTTATAAAAGAATTAGCTAAAAAATATGGTAAAATTGATTTGTTAGCTAATACAGATGAAAAATATATAAACTATTCAGTAAATTCTGGTTATGGTTATGAATTTGAAGGTGATAAACCTAGAAAATTTATAAAATTCTCATTTGTAGATACATTTAGATTTATGGCTACATCAATTGAAAAATTAGCTAAAAATCTTAAAGAATTTAAGCATATAAATAAATTTATAAAAGAAAATGATAAAATTGAATATGATAATGAAACTTTAAAAATATTAACTTCTAAAGGTGTATTTCCATATGAATTTATTGATAATGTCGAAAAATTAAACTATGATAAAATATTAGAAAAAGATCAATTTTATAGTTGTTTAACTAATGAAAATATAAGTGATGATGATTATAAACATTATATAAAAGTTTGGAATAAATTAAAAATAAAAACATTAGGTAATTATTCAGATTTGTATAATATTCAGGATGTATTATTATTAGCTGATATATTTGAAAATTTTAGATCTGTTTGTTTGAAAAATTATCAAATAGATCCAGCACATTATCTAACATCACCATCATTAGCTTGGGATTCTATGTTAAAATTAACAAAAATTAAACTAGAATTAATAAGTGATTATAATATGTATTTAATGATTGAAAAAGGTATTAGAGGTGGTATTTCACAATGTATAACTAGATATTGTAAAGCAAACAATAAATATACAAAAAATTATGATAAAACAAAACCTGAAAATTATATGTTATATATAGATGCAAATAATCTATATGGATGGGCTTTAAGTCAAAAATTACCTTATAAAGATATAACATGGATGAATCCTAATACATATACATTAAATGAATGGGAAGAAACAATATTAGAATTAGATGAAAATGCTGAATATGGATATATATTAGATGTTGATTTAGAATATCCTATTGAATTACATGATGATCATAAAGATTTACCATTAGCACCTGAACATTATAATAATAAACTTTGCACAACATTATTTGATAAAAAAGATTATGTTATTCATTCAAGAAACTTAAAATATTATCTACAAAAAGGATTAAAATTAAAGAAAGTTAATAGAGTTATAGCATTTGATCAAGATGATTATATGAAAAAATATATTGAATTAAATACCAAATTTAGATCCAAATCAACATCAGATTTTGAAAAAGACTTTTTTAAATTGATGAATAATAGTGTTTTTGGAAAAACTATGGAAAATGTTAGAAATAGATGTGATATTAAATTAGGTGACGAAAAGTTTTCATTAAAACAAGCAAAAAAACCTAATTTTAAAACATTTAATATATTTGATAAAGACTGTATTGCTTCACATATGATAAAAGAAAAGGTTAAGTTTGATAAACCAATCTATATAGGATTTTCAGTACTTGATTTATCAAAATTACATATGTATCAATTTTATTATGAAAAATTAAAGAAGTTTGATCCAAATATAAGGTTATTATATATGGACACAGACAGTTATTTTATAGAGTTTAAAAAGGATCCATATAAAATTATTAAAGAAAATATTAATGAATTTGATACAAGTGATTATAAGAAAGAACATGAATGCTATAGTGAAAAGAATAAAAAAATAATTGGTAAATTTAAAGATGAGTTAAATGGTGAAATATTAGAAGAATATTGTGGTTTAAGATCAAAATTATATAGTTATGAATTTAATAATAAAAATCCTGTAAAATGTAAAGGAATTAAGAAAAGTGTTGTTGATAAAACATTACATATGGATGATTTTAAGAAATGTTTATTTGATGATCAAGAACAATATAGAGAAATGACTTGTATTAGAAGTTTTAAACATGAACTATATACAATTACAATAAATAAATTAGCTTTAAGTAATAGAGATGACAAAAGATTTATTTGTGAAAATAAAATTGATACATTACCTTGGGGGTATAAAAAAAATTATAAATAAATGGTAATTTTAATTGTTCCAAAAGAATTAATAAATAATGATTTTGATATAAAATTATATTTATTTAAAACTAAAATATCAAATAAATTTTTAATATATCTTTTTAAATATAAATAAACGGTATCAGTTAACTGACACATACTTTCTCCCAACAATATAAAAAAAGCTATTAAAAGCTTCAAACATAAATGTCTTGATGACTCAGTCGGATAGCTACCAGCTGAGCAGCGCTCGTTTGACCCTACGCGCATCTGTGACTTTTAACAACGTACTGCGTTTACCGCTAAACGAAAAATTGAATTTTCTCCGCAACCACTTAACATAGAGCAATAATTTTAAATACTGGATTATTTAGTTTTTTGAGCTTGATTTAATGGTGATAAGTAAAATTTATTAAAAAAATAACAGTTATTTTGAAAATCCAAAAAATTGATTTTTGAAACACTTATTACGCCATAACTTTTGAACGAGCATTTTCTCGGAGATGCGGGTGGTGACATTTTATTCACCATTTTAAGCTTAATAAACCACAAAATTTTAATCAAAATCGTTAGAGCCGTTTTTGAGAAATTTGGATTTTTCACGATTTTTGAGGGTTTTTGGGGGTAAAATACCCTTAAAAATCAAAAATTCTAAAAAATGAAAAAAACGCCTGGAATTATCGTGCGTTTGGACCTACATACCAAATTTCACTGAAATCGGACCATTAGGGCATCCTCTAGCTCTGTTTACATCCTGACACACACACACACAGACATCACGCGAAAACCACTTTTTTGGACTCAGAGGGCACCAAAACGGATAAATTTACCAACAACTTAAATTTTAAAATTTTTACGAAACCAATACTTTCTCAATATATACATTTATAGGGGGAAAGGGGGCTCCAAAATGGATATATACATCATCAAACTAATGCGAAGTGTTTTACGAAAACAATACTTTCTCCATATACTATGGTATAGGGGGAGAAAGTAAAATTATTTTGTATATCATTATAAGTTTAATTTTATAATAGAACCATTTATAAATATAATAAAAAATTATGTTAAAGAAAGTTTTAAAGAAAATGATCAAAATTATATTAATAATTTATAACCATATGATATTGAATTTATACTATAATTTATGTATATTTTTAAATATTTTCTTTAATAAATTTAAATATATTTAATAATTTATTATTAAATTTTTATGTTTAATTATTTGTTTTGATTCTTTCATTTAAAATATTTATTAATCTATTTTTAAATTTTTTGATTCTTTTTTAATTTTAAAATTAATAAATATAAACAAAATTTTTTTAATAAAAATAGTATGTTTTTCATTATATGATAGGGGGGACAGATCGCCTCCCCTAAAAATATCTATAAATTTTACTTTATTATCATTATAAGTAAGACCCGTCTTTAAGACGGGTCTCAAATTTGTATATAATTTATTATCTTTATAAATATCTTTTGAATGTTTAAGGAGGGTAATATTTTGTTACCCTTAAGTTTTTATTGTATAATAAGGTTACCTCCTTTAAAATTTTTTAAAATAAATATTATAATTTATGTGGGACCCATTTTGGGTCCTACCTAATTTTAATAAGTTTTGTACGTTTTTCATTATATGATAGGGGGGACAAATTGTCCCCTCTAAAAAATCTATGAATTTTAATTTATCACCATCTATATTTATCCTTATTGTTTATCTACCTTTTTTGATTTTAAAATTAATGAATATAAACCAGATTCATTAATAAATATTGTTTTATTATCTATTTTATTGACGCCCTGTTTTAGGGCATCTGAAAACATGTTTGTACATCAATTTCTAGGGTGTCTTAATTTGTGACACCTATAATTTTTATGTAAATTAATTTATCATCATTATGTAAGTGTAACTGTTGGTTACACTTGATATTTTTTAAGTTTTATATATTTTTTTTTACATTATCAATTAAAACTTTTCTAGAATTTTTATATTTTAAAATATTACAAATATCTTTTACTTTAAACCAAGGATTATTTTGTTTACTAAATACAATTAATTTATTATTAAATATAAAATTATTGTAATTAAATCAATTGTTTTATTATTTATGTAGACAAATTTTATATTACAAATTTTGTTTTAATCTTAAATATACAATACTTTTAATATTTTCATTATTTATTAGATTTCCATCACTATCTTGAATAGATATTACAATATTTTGAATTTTATTTATATTTTTTAAAGGAATATAATCAATTTCATTTGGTTTTTCACTAATTTTTGATCCATATTCAACATTTGGATAAAATGAATATATAATTTCTGATTCTTTATGTAAATGTGAATGATCTTTATGATTTTCAAAACTAGGATCAACTAAATTACAATGTATTTCAATAACATCAAAAGGTCTAATTTTTGGTAGTTTTATTCCTTTTGTTAATACATTTGGTTCAATTATTTTATTATTTAACCCTAATAAATCAATTATAATTGTTGTAACTATAATTTTAACAGGAGATTTTATTATAATATATGGTCCATCATTTTTCAGTATAAAATCATTTTCATCAAATTTATTAATTTTCTTTTTAAATTCTATTAAACTATTAATAAAAATATTTTTTATTTCTTCAATTGTATAATTTCCTTTATTTATATCAAAATATTGATCTATAATTTTATCATCTTCATCTTTAATAGAATATCCATAACAGTTTTTATAATCATTTGGTATATTTGATATAAAATTATCTGAATAAAATCCACTTAAACCAATACTATATTTTCCATCTAAATGTATTGGATGTTCTAATCTTAATTCTAGTTTGGATGAATGACCAATTATTTTAAATAATTTCATCTTATTTAAATGGAGAAATTTTTAGAAAAAAAAGATAATATAAAATTAGAATCATATGATAAAAATAATAAAAATGATCAACCTATTAGATTATTAATTATAGGAACAAGTGGATCTGGTAAAACTACATTATTATTAAATTTTATTTACAAAAGATTAATTCCATATTCAAATTTATATATTTTTAGTAAATCATTAGAACAACCATCTTATAAATTATTACAAAAAAGATTTAAAAATATACAATCAAATATTAATAAACAAATTTCTCATTTTTCATGTGATGATGTGATTCCACTAAATGAATGTAAACCAAATTCATTAGTAGTTTTTGATGATTGTATTTTAGAAAAACAAGATAAAATTAAAGAATATTTTATAATGGGTAGACATAAAAATATATCATGTATTTATTTATCACAATGTTATTCAAAAGTTGATATGCAATTAATTAGAAATAATTTAAATATGTTATGCATTTTTAAACAAAATGAATATTATATAAAACAAATATATAATAATTTTGTTGGATCAGATATGAAATTTGATAAATTTAAAACTATTTGTAATGATTGTTGGAAAGAAGACTATGGATTTTTAACTATTAATTTATTGAAAAAATCAAATGATGGAAAATATATGAAAAATTTTTCTGATATTAAATAATGATAATGGCTTGTTGTATATTTGAGTCAATAATTGATAGAATATTTATTTTATTAGTATTATTTATTTCATTAGTATTTATATATTTAATGAAAATTACAGAAATAAAGTAAAATAAATTGTGTTTAACATGATTTGTATTTGTGTTAACATGATTTATGTTTATGTTAACATGATTTGTGTTTGTGTTAACATGATTTATGTTTTGTGTTAATATGATTTGTGTTTGTGTTAACATGATTTGTTTTTGTGTTAACATGATATGTGTTTATGTTAACATGATTTGTGTTGAACCTAAATTTTTCTTTGTAATAAATGGATAAGATATCTGTTAATGAAGCTAAAAAATTAGATGATATTGAGAAAAAATTAATAAAAGAATTTAAAAATCAAATTAAAATTGAAGATAATTATGAAAAAATTAAACAAAAAGCATATGAACCTATAACATCAGCGATTGGTAAAGTTGAAAATAAAATTGGTGAAGTCTTAAATGAAAATAAAAACCTAATGGAATTGGTACCTGTTGTTAATAATTTTGCTAATATATCAATACCAGAAACTGAAGAATTAAATTTACCTTCAAGTACTCCATTTAGACCAATCAGACAGCCAATAATTCAAGAAGAATCGACATTTATTGACCCAAACTTAATTTCACCTCAAACATTAGATAAAATTATTGGTCCATTAGCACAAAAATATTTACCAAGAACAAAAGATGATAAATTTGGTTTATATTGGAATAAACATAAAAAATCATTTATGATTGGTGATAAAATAACTGTAATTGATAATGATGATTTAATAATTGATGATAAAAAATATAATGGAACACATGGATTATGGAGATTGTTAACTTATGAAAAGAAACCAGATAATAATTTATATACACAAGATGATTTAAATAATTATTCAAAGATTTTATGGGAAACTAATTCAATTTATAAAAATAATGATCCAAATAGTAAAAAACCAAAATCTAGTAAAGGTGATAAATATATTAATTTAATTAAACATATTTGGGAATTAAAAGGGGAAATTGAAGGTTCAGGAATCAGACAATATACAGAAAATAAAATTGAATATAGATTTATAGATGATTTAAATAAATTAGATAATATTATTAATTATATATATGCACAAGAAAAAGCTGGTAATAATAATTTTTTAAATGAAAAGAAAGCAATTAAAGACTTTATATCAAATAAATTAGATGAATTAATTGAAAAACCTGAAGGAATTAAGTATTTAAAAAGAATTTTGGCAAATATTTCATCACCATTATTAAAAGATGGATCAGGTATTTTAAATGATGTTATAAATAATTTACCTTTTGAATTACATGTACCTGGTTATCAATATCTAGGGCCTGGAACTAAATTAAATAAAAGAGTAAAAAGAGGTGATCCTGGAATAAATGATTTAGATAAAGCTGCTAAAGAACATGATTTATTTTATAGAGATCATAAAGATACAAAATCTAGAAATGAAATAGCTGATAAAATTTTACAAGATAAAGCATGGGATATAGTAACATCAAATGATTATGGAATTGGTGAAAGATTAGTTGCATTACCAACATCAGGTGCTATGTGGATGAAAAGAAAATTTGGTATGGGTTTAGAAGTAGGATTAAAATTTTAATAAAATTTTTCATTAATTAAGTTAATCTATATTATAAAAAAACTATAATTTTTTTTCTTAATAAATGGAAAAAACAAATATAAACTTGACAGATAATCAAAAATCAAAAATAAAATTAGCATTTAAAAATAAAAGATCAGTTATAATTCAATTTAATATTGATCAATTTAATGAAAATGGAAAAGATATTATATTATTATCTAAAAGACAAATTAATAAACTAAATAAACATAAAAAATTAAATAAAGGATTAAGATTTGAATTTTCATATAATCAATTAAAAGAAATAAAAAATGGTGGATTACTAAAAGAAATTTTAGATTTTGCTGATAATATACCTATAGTTAAAAATTATACACCAAATGTTAGAAAGGGAGCAAAAGTAGTAAAAGAATCTATAATTCCTAAATTTAGAAATTTTGTTGATTGGTTAGATCATGAATTAAAAAATGTAGAAGGATCTGGTTTAGATAAAAAAACATTAAAATATATGAAACAAAATTATAAAAAAATTTTGAACCACTAACATTAGGTGAATTAGAAAAATTGTGTAAAAATATAAAATATTTTAGAGGTGTATTTATGAGAGATATATTACCTAATAAAGTTAATAAATTTGAATGTGGAATTATAAATTTAGATTCATTTGATGGAAATGGAACTCATTGGGTTTGTTATTATAAAAAAGATAAAATTAAATATTATTTTGATTCATATGGAAATATAGTTAATAAACCACCAATAGAATTAGTTAAATATTTAGGAAAAGATAATATATTTTATAATGATAATCAAATTCAAAATTATAATGATCCACCAATTTGTGGTCATTTATGTATTTTTATATTAAATGAATTAAATAAAAATAAAAAATTTGATAACATAATAAATAAATTAATCCTTAATAAATATGGATTCACAAAATATATTTGATCTGTTTGGAAGACAGAAAAAACATCCAATTAATATTAAAGAAGATTATATAAATTCCAAATTAAATACATTTTTTAATAATTTTAGTAAAAGTTTTAAAAGTCATGTAAAAAAGACTGAAAATTTAGTAAATGCTATTGGTTTATCAAAAAATTATATAAATATTAATGGTAAAAAAATTGTTAATGTAAAACCAAGTATAAATAAATATGATGTTATAGTTAAGTCAGAATTAGATGAAGTTTTAGATTCAATTATTGAAATTGGTAGTGATTATTCAGAAACTAAAAAAGATTTAAATAAAATTTTAGAATTTTTAATTAATATTGGAAAACATGTTGAAAATTTAGAAGAAAAATTAGAAAAAGAACTAAAATTTCTATTTGATGGAGTCAATAAATCAATAAAAGAATTAAATGCAGAAATAATACTAATTAAAGGAGATATAGATAAATTACAATAATTTATTTTATATAAATGGAGTTGATTTATTGTCTTAAATGTAAACAAAAAACTAATTCTAAAGATATTCAGATAATAAAATTAAAAAATATAAATATAATTAAATCAAAATGTTGTATTTGTAATTCAAAGAAAAGTTGTTTTACAAAATTTTCTCCCTAATAAATGGCTCTATACAGTTCATTTGATTTATTCATTATCAGAAACCAAAATCAATTAAACAAAGATGATTGGGATGATATTTCTGAAAAATATGAATTGAGTATTAATATGATGAGATTGTTTCAAAATAAATTAAATTGGCAAAAAATTGCTCAACATCAAAATTTAACTATAGATTTTATTACTGAATTCATAAATTATCAACTAAAAGATTATATTGATTTGATTTGTAAATATCAAGATTTAACTGAATATTTTATTCATGATTATGCTTTTACATTAAATTGGGAATTAATTTTAGAACATCAGCAAAACTTATACTTGATCATGCTACAGAAATTGAGTATTTTAAAAGTAAAAATGAAATTGATACATAAATAAAATTTGACATTATAAAATCATAAAAATTAAATTATGAAAATTTTACTTGTTTTAAAAAAGCTTTTGATTTAAAAAATTATCCTTAATAAATGGCTGATTACAAAAAATATATAAATGATATTGAAAGAGCTGAATACAAAAATTTCTATCCATTATCTAAATTACATTTAAATGAACCTAATAAAAAAACTGAATTTAATATAGATTTTGGAGATGGATTTTGTACTTCTAAATTTCAATTTTATATATCTGGTAAATTGACTAAATCTGATGGAACTGCATATGATAATGGTGCTAATATAAAATTAATTGATAATTTTGTTCCATTTTTATTTTCAAAAATTGAAGTTAGAAAACATAATAAATTGATTGATGAAATTGAATATCCTGGTCTATTAAGTACAATTAAAGGTACTATAACTTATTCAAAATCAGAAATAAATCAAATTAATAATGGTTTTGAATCAAATTTTAGTAAAGCATTTGAAGCAATTGGTAATTTATCTCATTTTGGATTAGGATTTTTTGAAAATGTAAATATTCCAATATACAAAGGAGGTTTTAATATAACATTTATTAGATCACAAGATAATGATGCAATTTTTAGATGGAAAACTAAAAAGGCTGATGGAACTTATGATAATGCAACATTACCAGCTGAAGGTAAAATAACAGTTGATGAATTTTTTATTAGAGTTCCTATAATTGAATACAAAACAACAAGTAAAATTCAATTAATTAATGAACTAAGCAAATTTGAAAAAGTAAATTTTCATTTTAATCATTGGCAATGCATTGAACAAAAAAATATTACAGGAAAGAATTTAAGTTTGGATATAACAAATATCTATAGAAATATTTATAATCCAAAATTTATTATAATTGGATTTCAAAAATCAAGAACAAATGATCAGTTATATGATACTTCTAAATTTGATAGTATGTATATAAAAAATATAAGAGTAAAACTAAATGGTCATTATTACCCTGATGAATTGGAAAACTTTGACATATTCAATGAAAAATTTAGAATTATGTATGAAATGTATCAAGATTATAAAAAAGTTTATTATAATAGTAGTAAAATGTATTATAATCCAACAGAATTTCTAGAAAATAGACCAATTTATGTAATTGATACTACAAAAAATCCAACAAATATTTCAAGTTCAAAAAATGATATTATTATTAATGCAGATTTTGATTATGATATAGTAGCTACTAGTAAAACAAATTGTTATATTATTATTGTATCTGAAAAATTACTTGAATATAATATAATCAAAAATGATATAATTGAAATAAATTAATCTATATTCTTAAAAATCAGATATTAAAATTTACTTGTTTTAAAAAAGCTTTAAATTTACAAAAATAAAACAAAATGAATGGATATGATGGTGTATTTTGTGTAGTGTTGTAAGTGTGCGTGTTTTCAGAATAGGCGCCTTAGTTACTCGTCACTACCACCTAGCTTTTATGATATTTTGTATTTTTGAATTTGAACCCATCACTGCCACATTCCAGGTTTTTATGTCCCCAGGGGCATCATTTCAGGTTCTATTGAATTATTTGATTTTTAGATTTTTTTGTGCTAGGTGGAGGAGAGTGTATTATTTGAATTTTTTAGTGTGCGGTGTTGTAAGTGTAATGTTGTATTAATGGGATGGACGATAGGCGATTGATTGAAATGATTAATGGAAATAGATTGGTGGTTAATGGAAATGGATTGGTGATTATGAAGGATGAAATGGATGAGGCAAAGGGTGCACCCACCATAGTATCTTGTCACACGGCTTGTTTCACAGTCATTATCCTATGGCCACTCGGATAAAGACCTTCCACCAACCACTGGACTTCAACTATGTCCTCAATAAATTATGCCCGAAGTTTCGAGATTTGAACTCGGAACCTCAGGCATATGAGACTTGAACGTTAGCAATGAGCTAACCAGACTTCCGTTGAGTGATAAGACTGCATGGGTTTATCAGTTGAAGCGCTAGTAGTTCATGACTATTCCACTAGATAGTGCAACAATTGCCTATACTAAATAAATATCATTTTTAATCCTATTAATACATTATAGCCCATCATAAATCAACCAATTAAACATTTGTTTCAAATACTTTTACAAATAAATCAATTAACATATTAATGAATTTAAGAAACAACAAAAAAACTTATATCTCATTTAAAACCTAAGTTGTGAGGTATTATATCAAAGAGAAAAAAATATTAAATTCAATACAATTTTCAGATTAAAGATAACTTAATTATTAATAAAGTTATAATAGTTTAAAGTATTGGAGTTTGTGACAGGAAGTATTATTTTAACGGTCAGATAAGAGAGATAAGAGTGATAAGAGAATGTTCTCAACCAATATATTCTACAAGACTCATTATTTAACAACTGAAATCGTAGTTTATGAACTAAATAGGTTTATTTTATTAAATTTGCACAATAATTACTATAATTAGTATATATTTTGACCTGGGACCATGATAATTTCAGATTTCAAAAAAATATATAAAATTTGAAATTTTTTTTTAATAGAACTTAAAATATTCATTCATTAAAATAGTTAAAGAATAGAATAAGAAAGATTTACATTTAATTATTACAAACATTAAAACATTTGATGATAAAGAAACTATTCTAGTTTAATTTGAATAATTATTCAGTATTCGACAAAATTTTACTTGTTTTAGAAAAATTTTTATTCTGAAGACAATTTTATGTAAATTTAGGCATATTTGTAAAAAATTTCATGAAATTTGCATATTTTTCATAAAAATTAGAATAATGTTAGACTACAAATTGGCCAAAAAATGGCAAAAATATTGCATAATTGTATTAAAAAACTGTGAAATTTGTTTGATTTTTGATTGTCTCCAAAAGTGTCCTAGGAACCCCATAGTACTATCTACTTATATATATATATATATATATATATATATATATATATATATATATATATATATATATATATATATATATAATATATTATAATAATATAAATAATATAATATAATATAATATATATCATGAGTTTATTAGGAAATAATTCATGTTGTTTACAACGTATTTCTAATAAGTAAACAATTAAAATAAAAGGATATTAAAAATTAATTTTAGTTTAGGTGTGTTTAGGAAATATATTTAAATGAACTGTGCTTTGTTTTTAGTGTTCAATATTAAAATATAACTGTTATTGAATTAGGCTTATAATAATAATCAACAAATTGATAATTCGAAAATGCTTATTTATTTGTATGAATTACTAATAATCTCCGATATCCTTTGCAAATTTTTAAATATTATTTAAAACGAAAATTCACAATTTTACCTAACCTAATAGATATTTACGATCAGAACATTCTCACAATAAAATGTTACTATAGCCGTCGCGTCGGCTGCAGCAAATCTCATTAAGAACTAATAACTTCCAATCTGATTAGTTCGGAATTATAGTTGCAAATTTAATCCAATATCATAGCACATATCTGATTACTGATGAATATCTGATAACAGAAAAGGTCAAATGTAATCAAGAACCAGGCTGTGTGATGCATATACTCTATACATGATGTACCGTAAACATTTGAAAAAACTTACAATTTTACTCAGAGGGTAAAAACTAGACAATTCAATTGATTCGTTGTCCAAGGTAATCATGATAATGTTACGGTAATTAATGTATGTCATTACATAACCGTACACGGTAATGTTATGGCATGTTAGTCTCTAGTAGTGTGTTTTGGTCACTTTTAAAACCGGCCACGTGCCCACCGGGCCACGTGCCGCGGCAGCTGGCGCCAGCTGCCATGTCACATAGCTTCCGGTGGGGGTTAGAGGGTATATATGAGATGCTGTAGTTATATTTTATGCCATATAGGTTGGGGTGGAGATGGCGATAGTGTTGGCGTTAGGGTGAAGTGAATTTGCGCATAAAATTAAAATTAAAAGTTAGTTCAAAATTGAAATTCGTCGGTGTTAACGAAACTCTAACAGTTGAAGAAAAATTAAGAGTTAGTTCAAAATTGAAATTCAAACTTATAACTGAGATGCGGAAAATATGTCAAGGTCATCCAGAGTAAGTTTTAAAAAATTCTATCCAACTATCACCAGAAATAGTTTTAAGTTGAAGTAGTTGGTGATAGCGGGATAATTGATTCGTGCCATGGGAGAGGTGTTTATCGTTTGAAAGTTGGCGATCGAATGAGAAGCGCCGCCTAGGGAGAGGGCTTATAAAACGGCAACCTTCCCCCACCACCCCTTCCCCCACTCCTTTAGACCAATAACCGGTCGCCGACTCTATGTGGTGAAACTGAACTAGACATGGCGGCCGCCATGGATAATTCTAACCTCAAACCTTAGTTTTGCATTGGTGAGCATGAGCCACCCCCACTCCTTTACCTTTCTTTTATATTTTTAAAACCGAACAGATGTTCGGGCAGGTGTTGGGGGCAGAAATGTTAAAATATTGGGGTGGAGATGGCAATAGCGTTGGCGGTCGGTTGAACTGAATTTGCGAATAAAGTAACTAGGGTTGAACTAAAAGTATACATAAATTAAAAGTTAGTTGAAAACTGAAATTTGACGGTGTTAACAAAACTCTTAATAGTTGAACAAAACTAAAAGTTAGTTTAAAACTGAAATTCAAATTTATAAATAGGATCTGGAAAGTATGTCAAGGTCATCCAGAGTAAGTTTTAAAAAAGCCTACCCAACTACCACCAGAAATAAGTTGAACTAGTTGGTGATAGTAGGATAGGTTGAAGTAACTTTTGAATTTTATTAGTGAACATACAATTAATGTGCAACAGCAGAGTTTAAACAAGTTGAACTTTTGTGATGAATTACAGAGTTGTAAATGCAAACACCGACGACGATGAGAAGGTAAATGCAGAGTCCCCAGATGATGTATTTGAAAAGCTTGAACAAATGTAACATTTCAAGTTGGTTTTCCCGTTCCATTTCCAATCGTTTAATTTCCAATTTCAATTTATCCTCTTCCATTCTAGTTACGAAGGGAACTTCATCCATCATATCCATCATGATTGTGTTAGTGTTTGAAATTTTAGTGATGTTGATAGTTCAGAAGTCGAAGACGGAATAAGAAGTAAAAGGGAGAAATGTTAGTTAAATAAAGAAGTGGTGGGGGGAAGGATGAATTACAAAGAAGTGGTGGGGGAAAGACGTTGCTCTTCATTATTACCATCAGTAGTGTCAGATGGTGCAGGAGTTAGATTTAGTAAACTGTCTTCGTCTAAACTTTCAACCTTATCACAAATAGGACAATCGTATGTTATTTCCAAATTCATTTTGATGGTTGTAAAATTATCTACAAGTTCTTGTAAAATATTAAAAATGTCTTGTAACTCTTCTTTAGAGTTTATTTCAAAACTAGAATTCATTCGGGCCAATGGAGAGTTGTTCATTGTTGGAGAGTCGGTGATGGAATGAGGATCGGCGCATAGGGAGGGGGCTTATATAATGGTGACCTTGAGCAGGCGTCTAGGGAGGGGGGCTGTCTAGGGAGGGGGCTTTTATATGGGGAACCTTGAGCTTATGATTAAATAAAATGTTTAGTTCTTCTTCTTCGTCTTTTAATTCAATTATTTGAACCGAAGTAGTTGTTTCATCCTCTTCACTCGATGAAGAAAACAATTCACCAGGATTTAAATATTGAACTACAATTCTGAACCATCTTATAGGATATTCGTCAATGATAGAAAGTAAGTTTTGAAACAATTCTTCCATCTCTTCCCTGTCAGTTATTATATGTTCAAACTTGATAAATTTGTTTTCCATGTTGTTAGTTAGAGTGTTGGAAGTGGAATGATTTAATATTATATAAAAATTAGAACTAGTGGTGGGGGGAAATCTCAAGGTCATCCAAATGAAGTTTTAAAAAAGAGTGTAAAACTGAAATTACACATTTGATGGTTCTACAGGATCGGAATACCAATCTGATCTGTATTTACATCTTTTTATCATATGTGTACAAAAATCATCTTGATGAGAATTGGTGCGTTGACAATGAGCAAGATCTAGAGGGTGAAATTTGAAACATCTTTGAGGACAACATGTATGAAAATATCTTGATTTGTAAAATTTGAAAGTTCGCAATTCCGGTGGTGGTAGTTGTTTTGTTTTGCATTTGCAATAACAAGATCCGAAGAATTCACATTTAGTACAAGCTAACCCATCCACCATCATTGGTCCTAAATCTGTACACTGTTGTTCACAACAGTAACGAGGTTTGTACTTGTATTTTTGCTCTTCCATGTTGACGCTGCGGAGTCCAGTGAAAGAATAAGAGTGTATAGTGTTGAATAGTGAGTTTTATGTACTGTGAAAAGTGGTGGGGGTAATTTCAAGGTCATCCAAATGGAGTTTTAAAAAATTATACCTTACAAGTGTAAGGATTATTAAAATTTAGGAAGTTTGTTTCTCTTTGTTTTCTTCAGACTTTTTCTCTCTCTCCGCCTTAGCCATAGCAACAAGTTCTTCTGTTGATAATGGATGTACTTCAGGAAATTTTAAAATTAATTTAGCTTGATATCCTTCTTTAGTTAATACATCTAAATCTTGGGTCATTTGTTCAATGGTGTTGTAGTCTTTTCCATAGATTTTTCCATCAAGTTGAATCATCATTCTGTACAACATTTTCTTAAATAGGTCTTGTCGTGGTGAGAGCTGAGAAGCAAATGATTATTTATACAAGTATCACATCCTTTTTATTAACTCACATTGATCATGTGATTCTTTAGTTGTAGTTTTGTCTGTCAAAAGTTATTCAACATTGGTAATACTTTTGGAACTTGATGTTATGTTGACCAGTTGGCGATGAAGAAGTTGTAGGTTGTGTAGAAATAAATATTTCATCATCGCAATATTTTGTTTTAGTGAACATCCTTGTATTAGTAGCACTAACATCAACAGTTAAGTGATAACCACCGGTAAGTAAAACTCGCATTTCGTTGGTTAAATCTTCGAGTTGTTCAAAAGTTGTAATGGTGTTGGTATCATAAGATGCACATTTGACTTTGAGAGACATCTTTTAGTTTTTATATTAAGCGATAGAGTGAGCGAGATGTGTACGGTACGAAAGGTAGTCGTAGACTGATGAATTTTACAAGTAGATTTTCGCTTTTATAATCACACACAAGTGGGTCAAGGTCATCCCGTGGAATTTTTAAAAAAAGCAACATATTGTAATGTACAAAGACATCACAATATGTTGCTTCTTTTAATTTTTTTTGTTTTTTTCTTTATATCATATTTATTGAAAAACAATTACAAACAAATAGTTACAATGTTATGTACAAACTAATCAGTAGTAGGTGTTACATGAATTGTAAGTTCAGTAGAGTTGTTTCCACTGGGTCCATGTGATACCAAATAGAGTGCGCCGGGTTGAATTATACGAAGATCTTCATTTTGAAGTAGTTGTACGAAGCGCTTTGGTAAGAAGATCTGAAATTTTGCTTCATCACCAATTGTATAAGGTGCCTCGCTCAAAGTGCAATTTATAGCATCACCTACTGAAGTTTCCATTTTCTTAATAGTATGAATGATGTAGTGTTTTTCTTCTTTTAGTTCAGAACATTTCTTCGTAGGTAGAATTGATGATTTAGAATGAGCGTTGAACTGATCAACTAAACTTTGAAGTAAGTTCTGTGATGCCATATTGATGTTGTTGTTAATCTTCTTGTTAATAAGAATGTCCGTCGGAGATGTTGTCTCTTCGGAGGTTTGAGTAATACTCATGCTGTGTCATGGTAGCGCTCTCACTTTTATAATCGACACTACCCCCACCACTGACACTACCCCCACCAGTTTGTTGAAGGAAATTATTCAAGCGGTAGGCATTCTTTAAAGCGCACTGCGACCTTCGATGTTTAAAACTTTTTGATGAAATACAAAGTTCGTTGAAGTAGCATTGGAAATCTTTATCAATTATTGCATTAATCACTTCGTTGCTTGTAAATGATTGTATCCAATTTGCTTTTTCCAATCCCCTTGTGTAGATAATTTTAAACTCTTTGCAATAATGATTCATAATGTGCGGCATCATGTTATAATTAATGAAACCTTCATCCCATCTTAAGTTGTGAAAATGTTTGTTCAACCATTTGTTTGTAACTTTCGCTTTAGTTGTTAGTCTATTAAATGGTACTGGAGGTTTGAACAAATAATGATAAACTACTGATGTGTTCATGTCCAAGATTACTAATTCTTTAATAATAAAATTACCATCATTTCCTCGGAAAGCTTGAAATTCAATTATACCTCTTTTAACTTCCATTATATGTGGCGCATTAGAAAACGAAACCCGTTTATTCATGATGAAGTCTTACTAACAACTGACTTAAAAATTGAATGAGCCGATGTTTATAACAGACAGGATTGTTCTTCTTCTTTCACTTCTTGTGCCACCTCATCAATATTAAAATTGGTGTGATAGTTGTTTAATTGTCTCCACATTTCAACTTCTTGAGGTATTCTATTAAAGATTGAAGTATCCACGGGACCGTATAAAATTGGAACAAAAGGTTTTTTGTCCAATGTATCAATTAGATAGTCTTTAATTATTGCACTTGAAAATATTAGTTGTTTCAAATATCTGGTGACGGGACCGGTAGTACAACTTAAAGTATAAAATTCTTCTTTAGTGAAATATAATTTAACATTATGTGTAGTTAAATCTCTGAAGCGAACAATTTGTCCTCCACGATGTTTTACTATATCAACTTCAATATTTGATTCCAATAAACTTAATCTTGTTCTTCTTCCAAATGTGTTGTTACTTAAATAGCACTCCAAAAGATGTAAATGTTTCATGAGAGATTCCCAAGTAATTTCACTGAAAGTAACCATTTTGTTTCCATGATTTAAAATAACAATTGGTGAATAATCCATTGATTTTAAAATTCCAACTGATATACTTTTTGTCATGCATGAAGAAATTGGGTAGATAATCCGAAGAAATACTTCTGTTAAAATATTGGTTGTAATGTTAACTTCAACCTTCTTCCTTTTTACTTCTTTTTCAGCTTTTTCTTCTTCTCTCTTCTTATGTTTGTTGAATTTTAGGAACTCGTCCATTTCTCGTTCAACTTGTTTTTCTATATCTGAACTATTATCATCCATTAGAGGTGTATTTTCTTCTCCGTTAGTAGAATTCATCTTGCGAATGATGTTTCCCATACGACGGTTGAAGATAGAATGAAGTTTCTACTAATTATTTTCTCGCTTTTATATTTTTCGTAAATCCTTGAAATTTATACAATTACATAATTGTTTGTTTTGAACTTGTCTTTCACAAATGAAATTCTAACCTCAAAAATTAAAGCAGATAATTCTAACCTCAAAAATTTGCAGTTGTTGTACAATTCTTCTTAAAGTACATTCTTCACAATTCCGGTCAGCGGTGTGTAAGTAACTATTTTATCATGTAGAATTAGACAGTATGCCGAAGTTCCATCCGCTACTGGTTCTTCAAATTCCATTTCAATTTTTATATCCACACTTGATGATTTTACCGATTCATTTTGTTTTGAACAATCGATTACAATTATTGGAGCCTTGGAATAATACTGGTCAGGTGATAATAGTGGTGTATTAGTCTTTCCATAATATGACGATTGAAATCTTGCATACATATCGTATAAAATAGAAAAACGTTTTTTGCTGAACATGACATTCAAATTGTCATAGGGAAAGAATTGAGAGTTTAGGAAAACTTTACAATTCTTTATTTTACAGTGATCAAATTGACCAGCATTTGCAGTGATAACATCTTTTCGCTTAGTTTGAAAACCGAGTATTATGTACCTTGCTCGTTCCAAGTAAGTTGATGTCTTGACGGTCCATGTTT
This sequence comes from Neoaliturus tenellus, assembly GCA_030545055.2. Taxonomy (NCBI): domain Eukaryota; kingdom Metazoa; phylum Arthropoda; class Insecta; order Hemiptera; family Cicadellidae; genus Neoaliturus; species Neoaliturus tenellus. Next base: position 59,060,943 of record CM061534.1, on the reverse strand, counting down.
GTCGTTCTGTCTGAGGTAGTGTAGGGTATTCATGAAATTCCCAACTTCGGAATGGCATCACAATATCACGGTCAGATTTCAACTTTCTCAATAATAGGATTCTATGTTCATCAGCCAATCTTACATGAGGTACTCTCCAAACAACTTTATCCAACTGTAGTTGCCATTCCAGTTTATCTTCCGTAGTTGCAGGGTCTGCAAGTATCAAGTCCTTATTAGTTGAAGATCTGAGTAATACTAATTCTTGTTTGACATTTATTATTACCCGTTTGTAATCTTCAGCGAATCCCAAAAGCAATCGTAAAGGTACATGAAAATCAAAGTGACCGTTGGAAGCTGGTGTTATAGTGTCTTTATCGGGGGCAACCCATCCGGCGGTGACTATTGAATTCTTCTCATGCGGTGTTAATGATGTTAATCCTTTCAATGTCGTTGTTAAACCAACCTTTTTTGTTGAATCAACCGTCACCCCTGATATTTCATATCTTATTTCATCAAAAAGATATGCCATCGGGTTATTTATAAAAGGAACTGTTGAAGCAGTTTTTCCATCCAATTTTAATACCCGTCCTTCGATGTACAAGTAACTTTCACACGGTAAAGTGTAAATATCTTGTTGTTGAATGGGGATCCTTATTTCATCGTTATTGTTTAATTTTGATGAAGTGTAAGGGTTGTGCGTGTGATATTCCTTCTCCCATAGTGTTTCGTCGAACGTTGGTCCTTGAGATATATCCAGGATATCCATCGCTGTTAAGTTTCAATCCAATCTTCTGTAGAAAACGAATGTTGTCCGATGTTAACTCTTCCAATGTTGAGGAGCTACTGAGCTCCCGACTCTTCCGTTGCGGTTTAAATGATAATCCCATGTTGAATTTTATGTTGCTGCTCTGATGTGTATCCGTATAGTAATTGTTTCTCCTCTAAAGTCAACACTATGACCGTCTTGATCCAATATGTTCAGTACGATGTCTGAAATGAAACTGGTGTTTAACGGTAGGTATATCAAGTTTTGTGGCTTCTCAACAATTTTAAAACCGGGAGCCACTGTTGGATAAAATGTATGTAAAATATGTTGATTAACTCCATCTCTATACGATCCGTGTATAATGTTGCACGTGACATCGATACTATTTACTTTCAATATTGTTACAGTTGAATCACCTGAATGAGTAGTTCCAGGAGTTAAGATTTTCTTTTTTGTATCTGTAAATCCAAGTAAACTGCCAATCGACTGTTCCAAGCTGACATCAATATAATATTTTGAAGTTATTTCTGCTTTTAAAGTATTATTGTTTCCTTTAACGGTAATATTGTCTTCTCCGAGTTGTTTCTGTAATAATTGGTTTATATCATCAATTTCATAAGCTCCAGTAGGAAATGTAATTATTTTTAATTCTGAGTATTTTCCTGTAGCATCCTTAGTTTCATAATAATGTAGTAAATTATTCTTCCCTTCCGTAACATTGGGAATTGAGTTGTAGGTAGTCAAATCAAGTAATGCCGCTTCCCATAATCGTTCCTTGGATAGACGCAATGCTGGGAACAGCGTACTTTTCAATGTGGATGAATTTCCACTCAATGACACTGTATACGATGACATCTTAAAGCTGACTGACACTTTTCGCTAGAAACTCCAAACATAAATGCCCACATATTTCAGTATTGTTAGGTTGTTCTTTTTTGTAATTGTAAAAAATGTTTTTTGAGTTTCGAAAATAATGTTGAAGTTCTTTTGGCGGTGGTAGATTGCCAAAACTGTCAAAGTAGTAAACGGTTTGTCCAAGCTTTTTATAGCATACCCAATGAGTACCTGGACCATAGGTGGAATCCAAATTTACTATTCCAGTTTCATTTTTCCATATTTTAGTTGGTAATGCATCTTTCATAAAAACTCCTCGAAAGAATGGTATTTTCAAACATTTCACATAATCATTTAACTGATGATTTGTTAAGGCTTTATTTGGAATTATCAATTGACTCTTCTTATTTAGTACACACGGTATGGTCTTAGGTATAAACCTGCTCCGTTTTTTACCATTTGCCAAACAGAAGTCTTCTTTACATTTGGCTTATGAGTTCTACGACGTCCTTTTTTAATGTTTCCACCTCTTTTGGGAGCGCCTTTCTTTGCAGGTCTTCCTCTGCGACGTTTTCCACCACCTAACTTTGCTTTCGTCTTCATGGCTGTAGTTACTGCCCAAGCCGATGCTTTTTCTGCAATACTTGCGTCACTTGATTTTACTCTTTGCCAAGCTTTTTCCGCTAGAATTTTATCTGCTATTGATCTATTTGTTGAATCTTTATACTTTGAATATGCTATATCGTGTTCCTTGCAAGCTTGATCTAATTTATTAATTCCAGGATCTCCTCTTGCTAAACGCTTTGCCAATTTAGTTCCAGGTCCACAATATTGATAACCTCCGGGCAGATGTAATTCGTATGGTAAAGCGTCTATTGTTCGATTTACAACAGCACCAACTGGAATCCGTCTAAGCAGGGATAATGCAGCTGATGTTATACCACGTCCTCTCTTGCCGCTGTCTTGACGATGACTGAGCGATACGGTCTTCATTATGTTGTCTTATATAACTGGCGTGTTTACTCCACGAGATACTTTACACAAATGAATAACTTGTGCAAAATCTTTTATATTTAAAGACTTAGTTATTCAAATTAATTATATATTGATTTATAATTCTATTTTTAATCCAAGCTTCCCGTTCATCGGGTTGAATTATCACATGACTCGTTGTACTAGCTATATGATTATGGGTATCAATAAGTAAATTGCCCACTATTCTTATTAAACAATCTAAATTTACAGCATCTTTTGGATGTTGAGGATCATGTAATTGCATAATACGTTTATCATTACATGTGTAAGCTGTTGAATCACTTTTTGATGTTTTTATGACTTGTCCAATAGTAGCAGCATCATTTGAATCTTCACCTGGTAAAATATTAATTATTTTCTTCATCTTTGCATCATATTTAGTCCCAAAGTGTTTATCCCAAGTTATTGTTTGTTTCATTGTAACACAATCATTTTCTTCGTAACCAGGATAAATATCTTTTATTCTTCTATTACGACCATTGTATGTACCTAATGTACCACCAGTAGCAATTAATGTTTGCACCATTAGAGGTACATCTGTATCTTTTATACCAAATCTTCCATTTGTTATTGTTTTACGTCCTGCATCCCATTTATCATTATTTCCTTGCATTAAATTAAACTTTTCATTTCCATGTATAAATTTATCTCCCTGCTTTAACACGGCATCTTCATGTTTTACAAAATTGGATGTTTCCTTTTTTAATTCTTTAGATAATTGTTCCATAGTAACAGCATCTTTTGGTTGAGAACCAAACTTTACATTTGTCAATGTTTTACCATGACAATCAATTCCATTAACATCTTGTAAAATACAGTTGTCCTTGATGTATTTTAGGTTTACAGCATCACCGTCTTCCTTTGGGTATCCAATGTCATTTATAATAAATTTATAAAAAGAAAATCCATGTTCAGTTTTTTCCGGTATTATAGAATGTAAATATTCTTTATTAACTGAATCTTTATTATTTTTGGGATTTCCCACGTTGGTTATTCTATAATTTCCAGCATCATACGTTTGTCCATCTTTTAAGTTATTACCCCATTGCAATTTTAAAGTATTTGAAAGTTCAGATAATAAGTACTCTTTAGTAATTGCATCAGAACTTTCAGTTGGTTTACCAACATTAATTATTCTATGTGATTTAACATCGTAAGTATTCTTATGTAATTTCAATGATGTTGAAGTAGCTTCTTTTACTGTCTTCAAATTTGCTCCATCAGTATCTTCTTCTGGATCTTTAACTAGTTTTAAACGTTTATTACTTATGCTATAGTCACCTTCAGGTGTTTGCGGTAATCCACTTCTTTTTCTGTCTTCTCCAACTTGTACTCCTAACGCGGAGTACCGTCCGAACTTGTCGACGCTCATGTTAGAACTGATACGTCTTACGCTTGCAACTCTTTTATATCCGCGGACAATTATACAACTATACCACGATTCCTAAGTTCATCAACTAGAGCCACCCATTCATTATTCAAACCCGTATGACCGGCTTCCATGGCTTCATGCAATAGTCTCATTCGGTCAACCAATTTATTGATGTCGTTGTAGTAAATCACATTTGTATTGTATAGATTTTTCATCAATCCTTTACCAGAGGTTGAAGTATCTCCTTTACTCTTTTTACCATGTTGTTCAAGAAGTGATAAATCCATAAGTGATAAAGATTTTCTTTTCAATGGTTGTCTCACCGCTGGAGCAGTACGTAATGTGGGCAATTTTCGTGGAGGAAACAACTTTTTTATAACAATGTTATATTTTGTTGCACGTGAACGATTAATCATTGCATCCTTTAAGTAGTTTCTCTTATGAGCGTTAGTATTTTGTAAAATCTCTTTAAAAACACTTAAATCTTTGGATGAATATCTTAGTGGTATATTTTTAAAAATTAATTCATATAATCCTTTTGTTCCTTTATATCTATGCTCACCAATAATGATGTAATCGTCTTGAGTTATTTCAAGCTTTGAATCACCAATCTTTAATTCATTCCCATCAATTCTTGCTCCGTATATGTGTGATCTACTCAAATTCGGGTTTGATTTCATGTCATGTAGCATTTTCATTATATATTTTCTTCCAAGAGGTCCATGTTGTAATATATCGCTACTCAATTGAGTTAAATTTGGAATAGATTGTTCAGCTTCAGGTATTGGCTGTTCTTCTCCCTTTTCAACAATTGGTTCTTCTTCTTCTTTTGCTTCTTCTTGCTCACTAGCACTTGTGTATGAATCATCATCTTCTTCTTTTTTTAATGCTTGTACTTCTTGTTTAGAAACTGGTAGTAAAACATCTCCTTCATAACGAGGTTTACCAATAGTTTCTGATATCTGTTTTAAAGGTTCCGTAATAGGTTTAAATGTAGTCTCTAGAAATTCTTCTCTTTCACTTAAACCCATCCTCAATGCACGATTCTTCATCCTAATAGAATCACTGAGTGATTTTATTTCTTTTAATAGTTTTTCTTGATTCACCATGTTTACACTGTGAAGTTCAACGTGTAACTAGATGTAGCATCGGTAGTTCAACGCATAAATACAAATTTATCCAACCCTATACGATATCTACCATTTTTAATATCTTCTTCCTTCATAATAACGAGAAAGCTATATTTCTCATTCCATGCTTTGCCACACATCTCTTTAAATTTTTCAAATGGCATATCCGCATTTACATGATCATTATATATATGCTTTAAATTTGTTTCATCTTGCTTGAAGATGATCAACATATTTGCATTGTCTCTTATAAGTTGTTTTGGAATTTTACTGTATGTTTGACCAATGTAAATGCTATCAATATTATGATGTCTTCCCATAGCAAAATAATTCCTTATTGTGTCATGATTTTCACAAGAAACATCGTCAAATATAAAAATAGAAAATGGTTTTGCTTCATTTGGTTGCATAATTGTTTCACTAGCATTAAACTTGTAAAAATTTACTTCAGGTACACTTGCAAGTACTTTATCCAATAATTGATATTTTGGTTGTTGCAATGATTTTGAAAAAATGTATATATTGTTAAAACGCAATCCTTTAGGATTAGTTATAAGGTTAAAAACAACATTAGTTTTTCCACAATTTGAAGGACCAGTTATTAGACACCTTATCGTATTTGGTAGTAATTCACCATGTTTTCCATAATTTAACTTATCATTGTCAACTGTCAATTCATCAATGTTATTGATATTAAATCGATCTTTTTGTTGTACAATCTCCATCTTGTATAAAGGTTAAACACACAATGAGCTATTAAACAACTATACTAAGTCTTTTGAAGGAATCCAAGAGTCTTCACTTTTATCAAACCCTAACCACCGGACTTTAACCATATCCTTTTTTCTTTGTAAAATCTTCTCGACAAGATATACATCACCAACTGTTGATTTCAACAATTCGTGTCCGTAGAATCCACCTTGAAGTAATTCACCCTTGTTATCCTTTAATAAATAGGTTTCAGGTATAGTTGGTTGCACTTTATAAATTGTAAATACTTCATTAGTCCAATTTGGTAGATATCTTTTACTAAATACACCTTTGTATTTGCTTATACGAACTTTATCGTTGACCTTGAACTTCTTTGGTTGCAATTTTTCTAATTTCGGTGTTGTATTATTTTTAATGCGTTGTAATACAATTTTCGCATTAGCACTGTTTACCTGGATAGGTTTCATTCCAATGGTACGATGATATTTGTTGTTATACTGTTTTATAAGTTGTGGTAATATGTCATACCACACATATGATCCTCGTTTTGAAAATTGTTTATACATCGCACCTTTCAATGTTCTATTGAATCTTTCAATTATTGAAGCTTTAACTTCAGAATTTGTAGAATAATGATTTATTTGATATTTCTTCATCAAAGCTCTAAAGTCTTTATTAAAATATTCTTTTCCATCATCGGTCTGTAGATGTTTAATTTTAAATTTATTTCTTTGTATTGTGGTTTCCATAGCTTTTGTAACACTTTTACCAGTCTTATCCTTCAATGGTAAAGCGTCAGCTATTTTAGTAAAACAGTCTATAATTGTTAAAATATATTTAAATCCTTTGTTTAATTTACTGTGCGGTATCATTTCAATGAGATCAGCTTGATAAAGATCATTCATCCCTTTAATGATTGTACTTCTTCTTGGAAATCTTCTTCTTGCTGGTTTATGTAGTTCATTTACAATCTTGTCCTTCACACTTTCCATCTTCAGATGTTGCTTGTACACCGCATGTAAAAATACTGATCCATAGAATAGTTTATTCTCATTTATATAGCTTGAATATAGGTCAAGGCCATTTCATATTAGTGTAAAAAAGAGGGAACATGGCATTGGGCTTGCCATGTCCCCTCTTCTTTACGGAAAGGAAAAAGGAAGAAGGTAGAGGGCGAAGAATAGGTTTACTGGTCAATAGGGTTTAGAGAGTAGTGGCCGAATGGTAAAGTATTAATTTTATCTTCTAAAATATGACGCTTGTCATCTTTGTAGCTTAATGCCCACTTTGTTTGTTTGACACTAAATAGTTGATGATTATAACTTCTAATAGTGTTGAACGTTGCAGTTGTTTCAACATTTTCAAACAAACATCTTTTATAATGTTTAAACTGTACGTTCTTCTTCAGGAAAGAAGTTTTTATTCCTTTGGCCTTCTTCGTGACTTGATGTTCGTTCCTCTCGTTTATGTACAGTTGAAATGAATACAGTTTGGACATTAATGCTACAATTTCCATCATCGGCACACCATTTGTTTCATCTTTAAATTTTCCCAATACTTTCTTATTTCTGTCATAGTCGTAATTTGGATGATCCTTAGGATAATCGGAAAAGTCGAAATCATCTTTATATATAAAGGTGCGTAGATCTTCATACATGTCATTTGTTTTAATCCAGTAAATTAGTGCATCCGTGTCCATATATGCAATACCAATGTTCTCTCTTCCATAATAGTTAACCATCTTCTTATAATGAAACTCGTACATATGTGTTTTTGAAATATCCAAGATTGACATTCCAAGATACAAAGGACGATCCATTGTAACTGACTTCTTGTTCATGGAAATAACAACTAGATTTTCATTAATAATTATAGATGAACCAAAGTTTGGTTGTTGCACCAATTTCTGTAATTTTACTGGATCAGTTACCAATTTGATATCCTTATGTTTCCTTTTGTTTTCCAAAGTCTTGCCAAATATTGCGTTATTCATTAATTTGAAAAAATCTTTTTGAAAACTTGATGTAACGGTGGCTCTTCTTCTTGTGTTGTTGTCGATGTAAGGTTTTAACCAACAAGATTGAGAAAATTGTAGTACTCGATTAATTTTTGTAATTCTTAATCCTAAGTCTAAAGCTTGTTGTATCATCCAGTAATGTCCAACATATCGAGACTTGTCGGTTAAAAACATCATTAATTTTGGCCATCTTCCAGTAGGGGAAATTTCAGTCTTCGGAAGAAGTGGTAAATCATAATGTTGATCATGAAGATGTTCAGGATATTCAAAATTAACATCAAAAATGTAACCAGTTTCACCATGCTTCGGTATATCCATTATGTTTCCAATCGATTCTGGATCTATCCATTTAAAATTATCATATGGAAGGGGATTCGACATTGCCCATCCGTATAAGTTATTTGCATCGAAATAACCTAGGAATGTTGTTGGTTTTGATGCATCATAATCGGGCAGATACTTGTTGTTGGCCTTGAAATGTCGTGTAACGCTTTGCGTCAATCCCCCTCGAACTCCTGACTCTAACATCATAACCATATCTATATCAGTAAGAAGTTGTATTTTACAATTTGTTTCTTTCAACATAGCTTGCCATGCTAATCCAGGTGAAGTGTACGAATGAAGAGGGTCTAATCCATATGCCGCAAAACATGTATTTCTAAATTCTTCCATTATATCACATAGTAAAGTTACATCCAATTTAACATAAAAATCTGAATATTCTCCCAATGTTCTAAATCCTAAATCGTTCCATACTTTACATGCATGATCATAGTCCTCTTGAGATATGTCCATGTCATAAAGTTTACTTTTGAATTCTTCTTTAGCCGGAAGTGATGTTTCATTAAATCTTTCTAAACTGTCTATGTAATCATATGGAAACACACCTTTCCGAAGTACCAAATCCAGTTTGTCGTTATTTACAATCTTCTTTGTTTCGATGAAATCTTGTTTCCTTAAATTTTCTGAAAGTTTGGATAAACTCGACGGCATAAATCTGTAGGAGTCCAAGAATCTTAGTTTCATGTTTCCAACTTCTTTGGAAAAACTTATAAACTTCTCTGAAGTTTCAGCTAACACATCGATTTTACCGTCGTCTCTTCCTAGTTCAGGTATTATAAAATGAGCATCGTACCCACTGAGGTTATGCAGAACCACAGGAATAAATAGTGGTAAACGATAGCTCAAGTTGCATTTATTACAAGCAGCACCCCTGTAATAACCTGTGAGGTGATCGTGATCTTTAACTTTATAATTCTCAATAGTAAAATCATTTTTGCATAAGAAACAACGAGTTGCATTTTCATGTTGAATTTCTTCTTCTTCCTCCATCGGTTTCATTGGTACAATATTTGTATATAATCTTTGTGCATTTCCAGCTATTGAATATAAGTGATCAAGAAATATTTTTTCTACATTTTCACCACGATATACTAGAGGTTCTGAAGTTAATCCATATCTGTTTAAATGTTCTTCTGATAATGTTGATTTAACCATTAAACAAAAACTATTTGGTTTGTGCATTTGATATTTGACACTTTTTCTAGCTTCACAATTTTCATTTTCCATAGGAATTAGTGTTGATTCAAAGTCCGCATATACAACTATAGGGATACGGTATTGATGATGAACCTTTTGAAATGTAACAAATGCTCTGTTTTCCGAAGGTAAATTAATCTTTGCTTCATAATTATTGTTACATAGCCTTTTGTGCTCTTGTAACCATTCTCTTCCTTGTCTTCCTTCTCGTTGAAAATTAAAACATCTCTTGCAAATTATCTTTCTGTGTCGAGCTTTAGAAAGCTGCTTGTTAACAAGAGAGTCGAATTTCTTAATGTACACATAGTGAGACACATCTCCTCGCGTTAGTAGTAGTAAATCCGTATGATCTGGTAGCTCTTCTTTTACAACACGTAAAGGATACACTTTGTTTGAACTATCTAATGCAAAAACATTGATAGATGTACCAGGATTTTTCTTCTCAAATTTTGATATATCTTTCAGTGATACAGGGTAAGTAATTCCTTGAAAATTGTACCTATGTCTTTGATTTTCATAGTGTTGGTTAGGTTTATCGAAATGATTTGGTACAAACTTAGATGTCATCGCATATCTAAAACATTCATTATCTTGATTTTTTACATTAATACATGATCTTGTATCCTTAATTCTTTTGGGCAAAGGAATGTAACTAGATCCCATTAGTCCATATCCATGTTTATGAACTCTTATATCTAATACTTCAATACTTGTAAGACTCCATCCGGATCCTCTTCCTTCGTGTTCCTGAATTTTTGTTAATATTTCTTCTATACAGTTTTCTACTATTGAATCAATGTTTGAACTTTCCATAATGGTTCGGTTTTTTGTTATGAATCCTCTTGGTGATAATTCTTCTTGTACATTTATAAACATAGCTTCTAGTAGTAAACCAAATTTAAGAAAGTTCAATCTTTTCAATTCTTCTTTTAAAGTTTTACTTACAATTGGTTTTGCTTCTCTAATAAATTCTTCTAGCTTCAAGTTTTCATTTTGAATCTTATGATGCATTACTACTTTACCGGGTAATGCAAATACTTGTAGATTCGGTAAAGTAGTTGAAGATGTTGCAGTTATTTCATCTTGTTCTTCTTGTTCTTCTTGTTCTTCTTGTTCTTCTTGTTCTTCTTGTTGTTCTTGTTGTTCTTGTTGTTCTTGTTGTTCTTGTTGTTCTTGTTTTTCTTCTGGGTTGTTGTGAATTAGTTCTTTATGACAGTCTAATAGAATTTCATCGTGAAACGATTCCGAACATTTATCGCAACAATACATGTTGAGATGTTTACTCTTCGAAATTTCACCAAGAAATGAAATGGGCTCTCATGTTCCTCCTTTTATAACGGTTCCCCCACCACTATTTCATCTTCTTCACTATCCAAGGAAATCAAACATTTTGAACAAAAATATTAACCTTCTACAAACTAATTGTTCATTCGTGTTCTTTATTCCCATTGGAGTTTTAGTATATACTTCTTTATATTCAAGCTTTAACGAACTTTCCCCCACCCAACTAATTGTAGTTACTTTTAGGTGAAAATGGCTACAGCACAGACACTTGGTTAAACTAAATTTGTGCATAAATTAACTAAAGTTAAACTAAAAATTCGCATAAATTAAAAGTTAGTTCAAAACTAAAATTCGACAGTATTAAAAAAAACTCTTACAGTTGAACAAAAATAAACGTTAGTTCAAAACTGAAATTCAACAGTGTTAACCAAATTCTAACAGTCAAACAAATAGGTCAAGGTAATCCAATTTAACGCGAGAACGAGGAATAGAGCACTAAGTGGCATGTTAGTCCATTACCACAAAGTGATCTATTCCTCGCTCTCTATTCTACATCTACTTTTTTCAGTTTACTTATTAAAATGTTCAAATTTTACTATGTAGAATGTCCATTCTTTCTCTTCAACTCTTCGATTGTTTTTAGCAATTGTAACAAATATTCGTTAGTTTTCACCAAAGTCTTTAGTTTGCTACATCCAATTTCAATGGAAGGTATTATAAGTTGTAATTTTATAAGTTCAATCTTTTCTTTCTTGCGAATTTCTTTCTTTATTATATTATTCCTTATTTTTGCTGAAGATTTAAACTCCATGTTGTTTCTGCTAAAGCCACAATAATAATAAAAGTCTCTTGAAACAACCTGCATTTATACACATTCCCCCACCACTTTATAATCCCCACTCCTTTCCCCTTCTTTTTTATATGTGGAAGGAAGTATTATAATTAGATTCCTAATATTTCTTTTCCTTCTTCACTACGTGGGGGAAGGGTAATTTGTTATTACACTAGTTGTGCAAGAAAATAGCCGCCAGTGTCCACACCTTGTTCGTAGCACTCCATCATAGATTGTGCCCACTGCAACATGCGGTCTCTGTCATTTGGTGTGACAAGGAAAGAATGACTATCACCATACAATATAAAAGAGTCAATTCGTACATAACATCCTGAGTCCAACCATTTATTAGCTTCAGCCATAAACTTTTCTATTGTATCAAATGGAAATTGTGGATCAATTGCTATGACTTTACGTTCTTCACTAAGTTCAACAGTATAATCATCATCGTCCTCATCATCTTCACTTTCACTGTCGTTACTTAAAGTGTCTTCAGATTGTTCAAAAACATCAGAAATTTCAGAAAAATTAAAATTTTCATTCAGATGAGGAGGCATTTTGAAGCAAGAAATATTGTAAACAGCAGAGACGAAACGACAAGAGCGGCGTGTAGAAGAAAAATGAAGGGGTGACCAACGCTCGCTCCGCTTTTATAATAGTATGCAAATGAGGGATAGGTGCTGACCATGACCAGTCATCGACCCAAAGGAGTGGGGGAAGTATTTTTCTTACTACTTGGATGGAAGTAGGTTAGTAGGTCACGAGACTTAGAGTGTTAAAAAATAATGGGGGAGAAACACAACGCTATAACGCGTTGTGTTTCTCCCCCAGTATTTTTTTAAGCAATAATTTGGAAAAAGCTATGTGAATTTACTTGCTACGCCCCCACCTTGTAATACCATCCAGTTTGTGTCTGAGGAGATAGTCTTTAGAGTCTAACTCATAAACTGATTTCTCTTTGCGCAAGGATTCAATCACTTTAATATTATATCTTACGCCGTTACAAGTTGCCAAAATGTGTTTGTTGTCAATAACACTTTCAAAAAAATAGACACAACCTCTCTTAAGCCTATTTCCTTTCACACCAATAATTTTGGATTGGTATTCAACAGTGGGGGTTTCTGTCACTTGTGGTTCAGAAATGTGTTTTACGACATGTACACGGCAAAAACTTTCGTTTTTTACACATTTCCTCCCACAAGGTGATCCTTTCTTAATTCCCCTAGTAAGCATTTCAGGGCAAGTAGTGGGACGGCTAAATGCCCTACGACGCTCTTCTTGTAATAATTGAAATTGCTCTGAAGGAGCGGGTTTAGGAGTTGGTTTAGGAGCTGGTTTAGAAGCTGGTTTAGAAGCTGGTTTAGGAGCTGATTTAGGAGATGATTTAGTAGCAGATTGAGAGGAATCAGTTTTGTGATAGGTATGATCTTCAGGTGTACTAAGTGGTGGGGTAGGAGGCAATGGTGATAGTGGGATAATAGGTGTGCTAAGACGATGAACAATGGTTTCAACGAAAGGGGTATTAGGATGGTGGTGAACTGGCTTCTGCGGTGGCGGCATAGTAGTTGATGGTGGTGCGGAGTCCTTTGAAGGCGAAGGCGGTGAAAAAATACTACGAAGTCTACAAGTGTTGGTTGGCGGAAGAATAGCTCCAGAAGTTGAAGGTTGAGATGCAAGTCGATTCTTGTAGCAATCAGGAAGGTTTTTGAGGCGAAGAGTTTTCTTAGGTGCAGGAACAGCCGTAGTAGAAATAGAAGTCGAAGTAGAAGTTAAAGTAGAAGTTGTAGTTGGCAGAGATAACATGGTTGTGGCTCCAAGTTCGCAGCGTAACGTCTGTAATCAGAATGAAATGTTAGCCGCAGTCGGTGCGTCTTTTATAATAATATGCAAATGAGAGGGGTAGCAGCTGGCCGAGACTGATTATTGACCTGGGAGGTGGGGGAAAAGGGGAAAGAGAAGGTATTTATTTAAAATAATTCGCATAACTTTTAACTAAAATAAGATAACCAAATTCTTCTTTTACCAAAATGTTTGTCTTACATAGACCTTTTCAATGATGTATCGCTTGTCCAAATCCGTCAATCCATTATCAAGTTATAGCCATTTTAATTTTTCAGGTCATGACCGGTCGTTCACCCGTAGTGGGGGAAGGAGTGGGGGTAGGAGTGGGGGAAGGGGGGGGGGGAATCGACTCCATTTTTTCGGGGGGGGGAGGGGGGGGGGGGATCGACTCCATTTTTTCGGGGGGGGGGGGTCATTGACCCTTCCGAAAGTGGGTCAAGGTCATTCAAGATTTATAATGATCCAAGGTGATGGGAACAGTAATACTGTTCCCACCACCCTGTTTGCCTAGCGGTTCCCACTCCCAACCCACTAGTTACGTTCTGCAAGGGAGGTCCCTGGGCCGTCCGCATCAAAGCGTAACTTCCCGTCCGCATCAAAGCGTAACCATTAATTTCAGGGAAACTGGAACAGTTAATGCAGAAACGCAACTCTAACCCCACCCAAACTAATCCCACCCATCATATTCCTAAACAAAATGCAAAAAAAGTCCGACTTGCGGATGTCCCACCCATTTTAAATGAAGTTCAACTGAACTTCTGAATTTACAGTTAATCTACCCCCTAACATCTAGCTGTAAGGCAAAACAAATGCACAAAACAAACATAAATTATTAGTACCAACACATCATTATTAAAAACCAAATAATTCAACACAACCAAATACCATCATTATTCTTAAAATTAATACACCTTAATGCTAAATACCATCATTATTCTTAAAAATTAATACACCTTAATGCTAAACCCAACTTATAACTAACATCGCAATGCGCAAATTATTTCTTAAATTAAATACACCTTACAACTAAACACACACACACACACACACACACACACACACACATACTACATTGCATTAAAAAACGCAACGTAGTAGAAGAAGTTCAAATATATATAGGCCTACTATATATTTGAAACCTCTTGCTGAGTCGCCAACAACCTTTCGCTATGAAAGTTTGTTGACGACTGACGCTAAGATCAGGCTCGTATTGCTCCTCGGATTCTCGAGTAGTGGGGGAAGTTGTTTCACTCCAGTACAGTGTTCAATCCAGTCCAGTTCGCAGCAGTGTAAAAGGAAGGCAAAGGAGTGGGGAGCGGCGCATGCGCAACAACACAAAACCAAGGTTTGAGGTTAGAATTATCCATGTGCAGTAGCGCTAAAGTGAGTAATACAGGACTAGGCGCATGCGCATAGCATGGACTGATTCCGGTCCGGAGAACTCGTTGTATGCGCAGCAGGTTTGAGGTTAGAATTATCCATGGCAGCTGCCATGTTTGGTCTGGTTTCACCACATAGAGTCAGCAACCGGTGGTGACCGGTCATTGGCCTAGAAGGAGTAGGGAAAGGTGGTGACCGGCCATTGACCCAGAGGAGTAGGGGAAGGAGTGGGGGAAGGGGGGGGGGGCTCCATTTTTTCGGGGGGGGGGGGAGGGGGGGAGGGGGGGGGAGGGGGGGAGGGGGGGGAGGGGGGGGGGAGGGGGGAGGGGGGGGAGGGGGGGGGGGGAGGTCATTGACCTTTCCGGTCGGTCATTGACCCCAAGGAGTAGGGATAGACACAGAACCCTACTTCTCTTACTACTCAGGTGAAAGTCGGTCAACCAGTCATTTGCTTGCCATCTGCCGCCATCTGGCTGGAGTTATTGCCTCTATAAAGGTGGGTAGTTTATCGCGCTACAAACATTCATTGCCTCGCATCCGCTCGGTCATCATCTCTCATTAGTTTTATGTTATGCCTACTTCACTTACTAGGTTTGAGGTTAGAATTATCCATGGAATAGCCTTCGTAAATTCTAACCTATAAAATTACTACTCTGGCGTTCTGTTTCAATTTCTTTTACACTTCATTTTATATCTCAGTCTTCTTTTAACTTCTGAACTTAACACATCGGTTATAATGACTGCACAATGTTTAAAATTAAAGCTTTTGCGAACACAACACATATTACGAAGTACTTCTAAACCTTCAATTTCAAAGTGTAGAACTAATTTAAATAGAGTTAGGAAGAAGTACAGTTTTAACCCATTATACTCAAAGACTTCGCAGGTTAATGTTGATGATAATGTTATTTACAACATTTTACATTCTATGTTACAATTCAACAACTTTGAACTTGTTACACCTATCGACTGTGTTCAACAAGTTTTTTTATTTTACCCCTACTATTCCTCATATAAGCGCTGTCACCACAATTCCTACTTCATGCTCCTCTATTCTCTTCAGCTAAGCTAAAGTTTGAGGTTAGAATTATCCATGGCGGCCGCCATGTCTAGTTCAGTTTCACCACATAGAGTCGGCGACCGGTTATTGGTCTAAAGGAGTGGGGGAAGGGGTGGTGGGGGAAGGTTGCCGTTTTATAAGCCCTCTCCCTAGGCGGCGCTTCTCATTCGATCGCCAACTTTCAAACGAGAAACACCTCTCCCATGGCACGAATCAATTATCCCGCTATCACCAACTACTTCAACTTAAAACTATTTCTGGTGATAGTTGGATAGAATTTTTTAAAACTTACTCTGGATGACCTTGACATATTTTCCACATCTCAGTTATAAGTTTGAATTTCAATTTTGAACTAACTCTTAATTTTTCTTCAACTGTTAGAGTTTCGTTAACACCGACGAATTTCAATTTTGAACTAACTTTTAATTTTAATTTTATGCGCAAATTCACTTCACCCTAACGCCAACACTATCGCCATCTCCACCCCAACCTATATGGCATAAAATATAACTACAGCATCTCATATATACCCTCTAACCCCCACCGGAAGCTATGTGACATGGCAGCTGGCGCCAGCTGCCGCGGCACGTGGCTCCGTGGGCACGTGGCCGGTTTTAAAAGTGACCAAAACACACTACTGTCTCTGATATCCGTTGCTTCCTTGATTCGCATTTAAAATTGGCCACACGGATAAAACTTCATAGTAATTTTAATTCCATTGGGGTGGAGCCCTAAAGTCCTTCAAAAACTATAATATCAACCAGTTCATAGTAAATACCTATATGATGAGCAAAGAGGAACGTCCGTTAAAATTTCAATCCAGTTGCCCATAGAATGATTTTTAAGTCCAAGAGGAAGGAGTCTTAAAGCTTCAAAGAATTTATTTGAAAAGCCTTTTCTTAGTAAACAGTTATTAGCAAAGGGGAATGCCCAGCCAAATTTCAGCCCCGTAAGCTCTAGGCCTACAGTAATTTTGAGGTTCTGCGTGTAGATGAGCCCTGAAGGAAATGTGCAAAACAGTTTTTATTGAGCACCTATGGATGGACAAAGATATTACATCAAATTTCAATCCAGCATTCCCTATAGTTTTTAGATGCATTGTTTCCTAATTTTTTTATATTTGTATTGGCTATGAGGAAAACATTATATTGCAATTTCAAAGGCCTGTGGGGCGTAGATCTGACGGAAATTTGCGAAAGTGTTTCTTAGTGAGCACACGTGAACAAAGAGGAATGCCCATGCCAAATTCCAATCCCATAGTCCCCAAATTATATTTGAAGTCCGGTAGGGTGGAGCCCTTAAGTAGCTTTCTAAATGCATCTTTTAGTCAGCCCCTATGTATGGATCTTCCATTCCAAATGTCAATCTCTTACGTCGTCTGGTTTTTAGATTCGTATTAAAAATTGCATATAATAATAATGTTAGATGTCTTTTATTAATTGTAATGATTTTGTACTTATTAATATTGACACAAAAGTGGATGGCAGGAATATTAAGGTGTTACCTGTTTATTTAAACTGTAACTTTTGGGAAAGAGATTTTCAGCAACTATCAAACGTTTTAGTTAACTATACAGGTGAAGACATAATTATAGTTGGCGATTTGAATGGACGAGTGGGGGTAGAACAAACCTTTTCGGAGATTCTTGAAAGTGAAGTTAATATACATTTTAGTGATACACGCAATTCAAAAAATAGTGTAATTAATAGCAACGGTAGAAAAATTTTAAATATGTTTGAAGATAATAGTTTAATTATTTTGAATGGTAGAACGGCAGACGATAAACAAGGGGGACTTTACCTTTATCGGAGCTATGGGTTGTTCCGTTATAGATCTAGCAGCAGTATCAATTAATTGTCTACATTTTGTGGAGAGTTTTAAAGTTTTAAGTCAAACAGGGTCCGATCATCTGCCTATTGAGGTCGGTTTGCGTGTTTGTGATGTGAATACTGAGGGGCGAAACGGGGAACAAATATTGCCTCAGCTTCCAAAATTAAAATGGACTCAAAATGACAATACCTGCTTTAGATTTAAAATTAGTCATCATATTAGGTTTTTAGATTTTTCAAATAATAATCAGGATAATGTTAATAGGATTGTTAGAATTATTAGTGATTCAGCACACGATAAACAAACCAAAACTACGGGCTCAAACTTTCAAAATAAACAAAAATGGTTCGATTATGAGTGTTTGTCAATGAGAAGGCGTAAATTTAAATTATTGAATAAATTTCGTAAAACTAACTCCTTGTTTGTAAAGGCAGAGTATGTTGAAATTAGAAAACAGTTTAAATCTCTTTGTAAAAATAAGCAGAAAATATTTTTTGAAAGAACAATTATTGATTTGAGTAATAAAACGGATCCCAAAAGGTTTTGGTCTGCTTTGAACAGTTTTAAGCGCGGTAGTGTCAAGGTGATTGGAAATATTTCACAGGAAGAATGGGTTAGGTATTTTAAGAATTTATTAAATCCACCTTTGTTATCAGAGGGCATCAGCTATGCGGAGCCTCTGATAACGGACGAGTTCCTTGACGCGGATTTTAATCTGTCGGAGCTTAAATCTATTCTCACCCATTTGAAAGATAACAAAGCCCCTGGGTACGATAGAATACCTTATGAGTTTTATAAAAATGCTCCAGATATATTGTTGACAAAGTTATTATTTGTTTATAACGATATGTATAGAAGTGGAAAAGTAGCGGATAGTTTTAAAAGAGCCATAATATTTCCATTATTTAAGAAGGGGGACTTGAATTTAGTAGAAAATTATAGGGGACTTTCTTTTATTGACTGTATAGGGAAAATTTTTACTTGTTTACTAAACGAAAGACTGAATAAGTGGGTAACTGAAAATAAAATTTTATCTGAGTTCCAGGCAGGATTTAGAAGAGGGTATTCAACGATTGATAATATATTCAATTTATCGTGTTTGGTTAATTTAAAATTATCTGTCAAAAGGGAAAAATTATATTCTTTTTTTGTTGACTTTTCGGCGGCTTTTGATACCATTGATAGAAAAGCTTTAATATACAAATTACTGGGGTTAGGGGTTTCAACAAAGTTTACAAAATTATTACAAAATTTATATAGCGGGACTAATGTATCAGTTTGGTGTGAAGGCGGGATAACAAGTAGTTTTGAAACAAAAATAGGTTTAAGGCAGGGTTGTGTGGCAAGCCCTGGGATTTTTTCTCTTTTTATAAACGATCTTCCGGAATTTTTAGGGGGTGGATTTATTGTTGGAGGGAAGAGGATCAATATTTTAATGTATGCGGATGATGTCGTTTTATTAGCTCCAACTGCAACAGTTCTTCAGCAAATGATTGTTAAATTAGAATCTTATTGTAATATTTGGAATCTTAAGGTAAATCTAAGTAAATCAAAAATTATGGTTTTTCGGAATGGTGGTAAACTAGCGAGAAACGATAGATGGTGGTATAAAGGGAATCAGATCGAAATAGTAAATTCTTACAAGTATTTAGGTGTTACTTTGACTCCAACATTAAGCTGGGAGAATCATTTTCAAAATAAATCTGCAGCAGCGAAATTGGCAATTAATGTAACCTGGAGTAGTTTAATACATAACAATAATGTGCCATTGGTTTCAAAATTTACCTGTTTCGAATCAATAATAAAATCTGTTTTATGTTATGGAAGTCAAGTATGGGGATATTTAAGCAGTAAAAAGATTGAATCAGTACAAAAACTGTTTATTAAGAAATTGTTTCGTTTACCAAATAATACGCCTGACTACACTTTGTACTTGGAAACTGGGTTGGATTTGCTTCTTTTTTTTACATTAAACATGCACATGAATTATATTTTAAAAGTATTATCGTTAGAGCCGGAGCGTTTGCCAAATATATTAGTCAAAGAAATAATTAGAAGAAATCTATATTGGTGTAAGGAATGGAAAAGGTTGGGGAACAAGTTTGGGTTATCAGTCGATTTTAATGCAGTTTTGGATGGAGGGGAAGGGGGGACCTTGATGACTCAGATGATAAGCGTTGTGAGTGCTTTAAGAGATAATTGGAGAGCAGAATGTTTGGGTAGGGCGCGTACCTCGGTATTCCATTCACAATACGTATCAGTCGATTTTGATCTTGGAGAGAGAAGTTTTTTAAATAAGAACCTTGACGTATCTGTAATATCATGGATAATAAAATGCAGGGGAGAACTTTTAGACCTTAATTTCAAGCCTTGGATTGAACAAAACTATTTTTGTTCCTTATGCAATATGCGTGAGAATGAAACGGTATATCACTTTGTAGCAAGATGCCCGATGCTTAGAGATGTTAGACGTTTGTATTTGAAGAAAGAAATTTTAGATTACGAGGAATTTATAAGTTTGTTAAATGGAAGGAATTGGCGGGGTTTAGGGAATTTTGTTAAAAATGCTTGGTTTTTAAGATTGGAATTAATTAATGAGTTCAATTATTAATCACTCTCAAATCGTCATTAAAAAAATAAATTACAAAATTTAAAGAATTATTTTTTTAACGGGGTCATCTCTTGCTTAGACACAAAAGTTGTTGGAAATCCTTTTGACTAAATAAGGCAAAAACTTTATCTCCATTTTTGTATTATGATATTTTCAATACAGGCCTTTGTCTTATATGGTTCTGTTTGATACTTTTCAAAACCAACATATGTACATACAGTTCAGTATTAATCTAACAGTCCTTGGTTTTTTAAATTATTTGCTATTTTATTTTGATTTTAATGTAAGAAAATTTAAAAAATAATAATAAGAATGTATGTTTTCTTTAGCAGGTATATATAACACTGTATTGGATATACGAGCAGTGCTGTGAATAATTTTAGATTCTAAGTGGACCAACTGGACAGACGGTCAAATTGACCATTGTTATTGTGCACCACTTGTCTTAATTGTAGCCTATGTAAATATTATTGAATAAAGCACTTTTCTATTCTATTCTATTCTATTCTAATAATGTTAGATGAAATTTGAAATCAAGTACGGCAGAGCCTAATGAAATTTTGAAAAAACCGTTTCTTAATGACCGCCTATGAGAAAGAGGAACGTCAATGACAAATTTAAATATCTAAGGTCCTAGAGTTTTTCGAATTCGTCGTGTAATAATTCCGTATTAAAAATTGGCCTTAAGAATAACATTAGATATAAATGTCTAAGTAATCTGTGGAGTAACCGTGATGTAATTTTGCAAAACCGTTTCTTAGTGAGCACTTATGAACATAGAATAACTTTCATGCCAAATTTAAAAATTTTAGGTATCATTGTTTTTCAGATTCGTTGTTGCCTTGGTTTGTATAAGATATTGGCCATAAGAATAACATTAGATATAAATTTTGACGTACTGTAGGGCAAAACCCTGAAGAAATTTAGCAAAACCTTATTTTAGTGAGATTTTTGGGCAAATAGCAAGGTCAACGAAAAAATTTAAACCCTCTATACCCAATGGTTATGGAGATTCTCTGATACATGCGTGAGTGGTATTAAACAAATATGTAGTAGATTTATTTTGTATGGTAAAATAAAAGTTTTGCGTTATATTGTCAAGTAATTTATACTAAAACACTATTGTCTTTAATCAGTAAGTATGCGCAGTGATAATCCGATATTACCGATTGTGGTCATTGTTGATTTACATGCTCAGATACACTGAACTGGTTATTTGGTACACAATTACTACTGGTATTTTATCATGTAATCATTCCATAATTTATTCATTTATTATTGTTAGTCTAATTTATAATTGAGAAACAATATCCAAATGGCGTTTAGATTAAATCAGCAGCTTTATATAACATATATATAGCAATCGCAGTTAACACACTGGGGTTCAGAACTTTTCGGTCTATTTACAAATTTTTAAAATTTTTTTATCAGGGGATTTTTTTAAAAAGAAAGAAAGAAAATACAGAGATCCAACCTGATTTGTAAGCTTATCGTAGGAACTGTAATCAAAATTTGAACAAAATTCATTCTTTACTTTTTTATGATTTCAGTAAAACTAACCTAAGTGGTTTCTCCGAACCAGAGGAGGAGCTACAAAGTGTAGTCTGGTTTGGGAAGTTGAACTTACTTTCAGAAAACAACAAGCTTCCACTCCACTAGACGTCTGAGGTCTCTTGTTAAGAGCGAAATAACTTTGGTTGCCATACATTTTAGTGTATAGGTGATTTTGGGCATCTACCATTGGAATACCTTAACTAGATGTCATAGTTCTCTTTATTTCTTAACCTAGAAGGGTTTAGTTGTTTTAAAACATGTCTCATGAACCAAATGGGTATGTGATTAAAATGTTAAAATGGCAATGCAATCGTTTTTATTTCTATTGAAATTTTAATGCTTTGCAAAAAACAGATAGTAAACTTATCCCTCAATATGACAAAAAATTTACGAAATAAAACTTTTTTTATAGTTAATCATTATTCACTTTAAAACTGAACATGTTATTAAGGCTTAAAGTTTTCAGCTCTTAAACATTCGACTATGTTATTTTTATTTTGGGTGATGGAAGTAATTTAAAAGCAGCGATTTAATACTTTTTATGATCATATCCTTTTAAATTAATACTTCACAGGCAGCCATAAAATATTTTACTTTACAACTTATATTGTTTTATATCTAAATCTCATTAAATTCCCATATTTTCTCACATTTTATCAATTTTAAAATGTATTCCAGAGTGTATATCAGTGACGGATATAACTGTACAGTAGTTATCGGTGATCATTGTCGCAACGTTGTCAATTTTGGCACCAGTCGGTCCTCGGTACATCAGATAAATGTGGGAACAAACAGCCACACGATGAATGGTTAAACAATATTTCATGCCATTTGAGTAGTGGGGTTTGCCCACTCCTGGTCCAGGTCAAGGTCAGCGGTTGTAACTGTTGTAGGGGTAGTAGCGGCTGGGGTTTTTTTGACAGTGATGGGTGGGTTTTGGAAGTGGGTCAAGGTCATCCGGAGGGGTTTTTAAAAAAGGTGAGCCCCGAGGGGTTAGATTGAAGGTGGGTAAAAATTTATTCAATTAAAGAAAAGTAGTG
>CM061534.1:58989946-59038101 GCA_030545055.2 Neoaliturus tenellus | reverse complement strand
TCTACTCTCAATAGCGTAGCCCCAACTTTGAAGTTCACCATGGAAATAGAAGACTCAAATAAAATAAATTTTTTGGACTTAACAATAGAAAAATTGGATAATAGATTGGACTTTAGCATACACAGAAAACCTACAACCTCAGACCAAACCATCCATAACTCATCTTACCATCCTCCATCACAGAAGTTCGCCGCTTACAACAGTATGGTATATAGGTTATTAAATGTACCGATGTCAGTTATCAATTATCAGAGAGAATTAAACATAATTAAACACATAGCTACAGCTAATGGTTATAGTAGTAATATGATTGACAATTTAATAAAGAAAAAGAAAAACAAAAGGGCCGAAAATGATGAATTGCAAAAGAAGAAGTATGTGTGTGTAGAGTACTCCCATTCAATTCAATATGGGCTTAAAAAAGAATTAAAGAAACATGATATTGAAATCGCTTTTAGGACAAATTAGTTGAAATCCCTCAACAAATTAAATTCCTTGAATGACAGAACTGAGAAATCTGAGAAGTCAGGTGTTTACCAAATTAAATGCGCTAGTTGCCCGAGCTTTTATATAGGGAAAACAGGTCGTCCATTCAAAACCAGATATAAAGAACACCACCCAAATCCGAGAGCCGATAAACAGAAATCATCTTTTGCACAACACCTGGTTGACACAAATCATAAAATCAGCAATTTGGACACCGGCTTAGACATTCTGCACACCTGTAGGAAAAGCAATAGATTGGATACACTGGAAGAATACGAAATTTACAGGGCACACAAAGGAAATAGCAACAATTTTATTCTAAATGACAAACTGCAATATAAATCCCACTTCATTTTAACTACATTTTAAACCAGAACAGAGAGTCACAGCTAGGAGTACAAAGTGCAACTGATAGCGCAACCACGCCAGGACCGACGACGCAGACCCCAGTCGGCTTCTCGCGGCAATGATGACCGCTACAGCGCAACGTGTGTGCGACAGGCCTGTGCGCGTTTATAAATGTAAATTTGTTTGTACGTGTGTTATGTGTTTTATTTATTTTTTAACGTATGACGAGGCTACTTCAGCTGAACTTGTGTGTGTCTGAGGATGGCATTGTAATGCCGAAACGGCCGTAACATCAAGTTACACAATTTGGAGCTGATTGACGAAAGGTAAATCCTTATTTAGATATGACTGAAGGTGGGTACAATTAAATAACATGTTATTGTAGCTTTATTTAACATTTTTAAATGCTATTATTGCGCACTGAATATTTATTACCTCACCTAAAAACATGTTTATCAAAGAAAGAATGTATAGCTTTATAACTGACAATGAAAATAGGATTTATTTGTCAGTTTCATTGGGAGTTCAAATGAGGGGGTCAATTGTGACTTTGTCTCCCTATGTAGATTACATCACCTCCCTAGGGAGGCAAAATAAATCTATAGGGTTAATATAATTATTTATCAACACAGCGCAGTGAAAACTGGCAACACTATTTGCTATAGGCCTACGGAGCGGACTTGACAAGCCAGATATAAACAGTATTCTCAGTTTAAAATCATATTTATAATTTCATTTGAGAACTGAAGTATTTTAGCCAAACTGAATCTGATGATCACCATCCCTTGGATATCTAAGACATCGACATAATAAATTATTGCATCCTTGCATACAAATTATTATTATATATAATACCCCTGTCGCAGCAGACCTGCGTACTTAGCAAATTTCCAATGGCAAAATTTACTTAAGTGTACCAAATTTCATGCTGATCAGACAATTGTATCCATGCCGATCTTACTGGTTCACAAACTCATCCAAGATAATCTAACTTTACATGCCTGTACCAAATTTCATGATGATTAGACGATTTTTGCACTAGTTATCGTGTTCACGAGCACTCCAAATTGAAAATTCTATTTCCCTTATAAGCCCATGTTAAATTTTTAGTAAATCGTTATTTGTGCAGTTTTAAATGTGTTTCCGACAAATAATCACTACGTATCTAGAAAGTATACATAAAAAGCTACAAATTCATTTATAAAATTATATAATCGCAGAGGTGCCCCCTAAACTGTATAAACGGCAGCTCCCATGAAAACGACGGTACAGCTTATTTCCAAAGGAAATTCGCTAAAATGGGTATAACTTACGGGTATAACGTACGTTAACACATTTGTCCTTTACAATTTATTGTAATCTAATCGACATGAAAACTGAGTAAGAACGGTTTAAAATCACTGATAGATATTGGAAAGTGTTTGATTAATTGACCTCTCGAGTAATCATATGTGTGTTATAATATTGGATTGCATTTGCAGTTCCAAACTAATCAGATTAAAGCTATCACTTCTCAATGAGATTTGTCGCAATCTATTGTTGACTATTGTCATATTTCCCAGTGGAAATTTCCTGAATGTTTATTATTTGTATATGGTTTTCAGAAATTTTGTTTATTGCTTTTTTTACCTCAAGCTCTAGAAGCATTTATTGTAAAAAACTCATTTTAAAAATAACACTAGACCTATTTGTATTATTTCTTATATCATTTTTGTTAATTTTAGAAAGTCAATACTAGGTATTAATATTTATTTATTTTAGGGGGAAAATTTTTATACAATTTTAGTAGGATGAAAGAGACTCCAGATATAATAACATTCCTAGGTATTCATTAACATTTCACTGAAAAATGCCTTTGAAAATCGAAAAGGATCAATTATTTTCTGAAAAACGCCTTTGCTGATACTAAAATGCCAAACGGTAATTTCATTCTTTGGTTAACAATTGTTTTACGTTTTCAACATTACATTAGATAATAGAAAAATTTAGCCCATATATGTGTGTGTCTGAGTTTTTATAGTTATTTATTACAGTCATAAAAGGGGATTTTCAAACTGAGTATATTTGCAATAGATTTATATTAATATTTATTTCAGCACAGTAACATACGGGAATAGACATGTATTATGCTAAGACTGAGCTTTTTAGAATAACCTTATAAGAGTTATTAACTGGCTGGGTAGCTGAGTGGTTATAGTGCTCGCCTTTGAATCCAAAGGTTGCCGGATCGATCCTGAGAAAAGTTAGTAGCTTTTTAAAGGTTCGATTCCGGACCCAGTTGCCATTTGTCATTGGGCCATTAATTAATGATGCTTTCTAACAACTGGTCGATGTTAGAGAGTAACAAGACTGGGGTTTGGACCGTTCCCCGTCAAAACGTTAAAAAAATGCCACTGGCGTAGATAAACACAAAATAAACACAAAAATAAAGAGTAAATTAATTTTGGTCCTATGATGGTCTACTAAAATAATCCTCTTTAAGCTGATGGGAACTTTCATCTAGGTAGCTAAATATTGATAAAATAAGTCATAAATGTAGTAGTTGCTTACAAAGTTCAAATACTAATTAATATTCCCGTCGTAGCAGACCTGCGTACTCAGCGAATTTCCAATGGAATTTTGGTATATTTTCTATTTGCCCATAAAATCCATGGGGATGAGAGTATGTAGGTTTGCCGCCATATGGGTTTTTGTTGTCAAATATAAGTTTAACCCTACCTAGTGATTGTACATACCAAATTTGATAAGGCCATGGTGTTCTTTTTATTTTCCCCATAAATCCTATAGTGGTGAGTACGTGGGTTTGCCGCCATATGGGTTTTCTAAGCAAATATAAGTTAAACGCTTCCTAATGAATGTACATACCAAATTTTATCAAGATATGTCAATAAATAAGCAAAGTAGAAGGTTTTGTTGATTTCCCATGAAAAAAATGGAAAACATACTTTTTGGATTTTCTCCGTAACCATTTAAGCTATGTAAAAAATTCAAAATACTAGTTTGTTTGTTTTTTAAGCTCTTTTAAATGGTTTAAGTTAAAATTGTTGAATTTTCTAAATAAAAGTAAAAAAGCCAAAAACCCATTTTTAACCCTTTTGAAACCCCATAAAACCCTGTTCCCATGGTCCGATTATTCTGTTTCGCGAACTCAACCTAGTAGACGCTGGATTACACCCCTGCAGTTTTTGGCTTCTAGGGACCTCAAAACGAAAAAGTATCATGGTCCCGGGCTTAGGTCTTACCGTGACTACTACCGTAATAGCTATGGTAAATTTCCCTATAGGGAAATTCGCTAAAACCTAACATGGATCATCCCTTTGACAATATGAGTTAAATTAATTGTAGCAAATCGTTGAAGTTAGTACGCTCTTAAATGATAAATTTAATAATAGGCTATTCACTTTCTTGGTGTCTGCAAATCAAGCTTATTATGTCATTTTCCAGGGAATTTTCAATTCACCTTTGCCTGTACTTTAAACTACACTATATTAATATTGCTAAATACATTTTTAATTGACTACCTTTAACACTCAATTTACTCTATTTGAGTATTTTTATTTTATTAATATGTTTCAAGAGACCGAAAATATTATATATTATTAAAAGCCTTGCAAAATATAAAGGTTAAAATGTAATTAATTATATTATTAACAGCCTGAAAATTTTATATATTTTCAAAACCGTTCAACGCTTCAAAATACAAATTCTGAGAACTGTAAAATTATCACATACGTAGCTAACATACGTAGGCTTTTAATTTTGTAGATGGTTAACTTACTTTGCATACCGGTTACACTTTTGACCAAGCAACGAGAAATGTTTTGAAAATCATGACCTGCTAAAAGTATTTCTCATCGCAAAAATAACCTTGTTTGTACGACATCTGAACGATTTTGAATTATTACTTATTAGTACTTGTTCCGTTTAAAAAAAAAAATTGAACTTACTTTAGTTGTTCTCTAGTGAATGGTACAAACCATGAATTCGTCATTTTCTAAGATAAATTTGTTGGTAGACATCATCAATAATTAGACCATGAAAAAATAATTTAAGTTAAGGAATGCTATAAGGTGCTTATTTGTGTTTGTTATTAATTTCAAATCAAATATACTAAACATACAAATACACTAAAATCAAATATACTAAACATTTACTTAATTAACTAAACATATTTCATCCATCGTTAATTTTTATTATTATAAATTTTCATAGGAGTATAATGATATAGTAATTTTCCACTAACGTCTCTTTGCTGTAAAACGCTTTCGTGGCGGAAGAGCACTGTGTAAACAATTAAGTTTATTTTCCTATGAGTGCTTTCCTTCAAGATCACAAAATTATATTCTGTCACAAACAAGGTTTTGCGAGGGTTCATACGACGTTCTATGACGTTGAATATTCTATTTTACCCTGATGATGATGACCTGCTGATCGTAAACGGATAACGCATTTCGTATTCACCTACTCGACCAATGTAGATTACTTCGGGGCATAAGCACGTGATTGGGATATAATGTACCGTAAAACTGAATCCACAATGTATGTCATGAGTTATAGTAGTATTCAACGCCCTGCATAACCTACTTTCGCACCATAACCCACTTTCCAAAAAAGGTTTTTAAGTCAAAGGCATTTCGTTTAAAGAGCTTTTGCAGCCGCTTTACAGAAATCATTTGAAAACCTTTCCCTTACACATAGTGGAAAAAAAGTTAATAAAAAACGTAATCCATTCCTAATAATGTCCAAGACACTAGCCTACAGAACCGTCATGTTTTAAAACTGAAACACCAATATAATCATCATGGACTCCTCGATCCACTGACTTTCAAATTTTCAATGCTATCTTTAAGAAATTATGCATGATGCTTCATAAGCTATATTATTATTGCTATGGTAATTTTTAATAGAAACATTTTCCTACTCATAATATAATAGCCTACTGATATTCAAAGAATTACCAGGACTTCTTAGAGGACTTAGAGGGGTAAGAGGAAGAAGGACTTCTTCCTCTTACGTAGGATGGTTGACCGTGAGGAAGATTCGCCCTGTGAAATTTGTAATATTTTAATTACTAGTGATTGTGAAGGACTGTTTTGCGATGGATTTTGCAGAAAATGGTTTCATCCTACTTGTGTGGGTATAGATTCTAAAAATTATGCCAGTATTTCTGATCTATCTGACTTTGTAAAGTGGTACTGCAAGGCATGTACGGCAAAGCTAGACAGGCTCATGTCAAGTGTGTATGATGTTGATGATTTAATAAATACACGTACTATTCTAGACGGCCTTGTAAAAGTGGTAAAAGGAGTTGTAAAGGACAATTTGGCACTCAACAAGCGAGTTGACGATGTTTGTGAAAAAAACAAATAAACTTTGTACTAATTTAAATAATGACTCTCATGGTAGTAATAATTTGACTTCAGCCGTTTGGAATGACGGACCTGAACCTGAAACACTTGAATCTGAGACATTGCATACAAGTGAAACTGTTGAGGTTAACATTAATAATGCCGTGCCATTGCAGTCGAGTGACGAACCTTTTAATCGTGAGTCTGTTGTGAATCATAAGACAATTGTAACTAGTAATAGTCTTAGTCTTAATATTGAACATTTTCCTGCCCTACCAGGGGCAGACAGTGAAACTGCATCGCCTAATTTTGGGTGGCAAAAGCAAATTTCTAACAAGGACAAGAGAAAGCCTTACAGTGTGATAATAGGTACCAAACATAACGACAGGGTAGGTCTAACTGCAGCAAAGTCAAAGGTAAAGGCTGTGGGCAGGAGAGATTGGATCTTCGTTTCGCGCATTGCAGCTGACGTATCGAAGGAAGACATTGAAGGTTACATTCTTGAAAGTGGAATATCGGGTGGGTGTGTTTTGTTAAAATCGAAGTATGATAGTTATAGGTCCTTTAAGATAGGTGTGCAATCCACTGACGCACCCAAACTTTTGTGTGGAAATTTTTGGCCTAGTGGGACTCTTGTGAGGGAATTTATTGATCGTAGGACAAATCACAGGGCTGGGAATCGCTCCAACTTTGTGGAGTCCCGTACTTTTTTAGGAAAACCCAAACAGTCAAATTAAACTATGGGTTTTCTTTGGACTCTGAACCCCTGACCAAATTGACCCTTGATCCTCTTAAGTTCAACGTGTGATCCATAAACATTCAGTGTATCAAAAATAAGCTAAATGAACTTGAACTTCTCTGTATGAACAATAACATTAATGCATTATGTGTTTCCGAACATTGGATGTTAGACGTAGAGACTGAATTTTACTCTAATATCGGTGGCCTAAACCTAGTGTCAAGCTTTTGTCGTGCTTCTCCCTGGGGAGGTGTAGCCATTTATCTCGACCGTAAATTTAGCTTTTCTCCCCTAGACTTAAGTCCTTATTGCGAGGAAATGCATGGTGAGTTCACTGGTATTATTGTATCTCAACTATCTCTTGTCATTGTGACAATGTACCACTCACCAAATGGTAGTTTTGAAAGATTTTTCTACCTACTGGAATTATGCTTGAGCTATTTGATTACTCTTAAATTTAGCATAATAATAGGCACAGACCACAATGTGAATCCCAAGACCCATCCAAATGAAGCTCATGATTTTAAAAATATCCTTCGTAAATTTAATCTGTTTTTTAGCATCGATGAGCCAACAAGAGGGTTATCTCCTCTAGACACTGTTATAACAAACCTAGACAGATGGATGTACAGTGTTCATGTTAGCCAGGATCATGTGTCTGACCATAAACACGTTTTCTTCAGCTCGGATCTTAGTTTGAATGATCCTGATCCTAATGTTTTACTGAAACAGGACAGGACAATATCTGTCAGAAAGTTCAGTGAAAACCAGTTTCTAGGTTTTCTTGGGTATGTCGCAAGCCAGGTTGCTGTATGGCTTAATGAAATTCAGGCTATGAGTGCTGATTTGTCTTTTAACCATTTTTTTTTTTTTTTTTTGACAGGTTCAGACAGGTTTTTGAGTTCTATTTCTCCCTTATCACCAAGACTTGTGCTTTTGCTCCCGTGAACCATCAGCAACACCCGTGCCTACTTCCAGGATGGTCCTTGGTGCATTCCCCCACTCTCAGCACAGGCCTGTAATAATATCAGTAGGAATGCAAATTCCTCTCGTAAGATCTTTTCCTCGGCCTAGGTGGAACTTTAATAAAGCTGAGTGGGAGGCCTTCTCATCAAGGCTTGATAGCGGCATCAGGTTCATCCCCTCTAAAATAAAAAACTATGAACGGTTCACTCGCCTTGTCCTGTCTTCTGCTAAGGCGACAATCCCAAGAGGTTTTAGAAAAGAATACATACCAGGATGGAGCAGAGAGTGCGAAGATCTTTACAGTGAGTTTACAGACACTGCTGACAGAGATGTAGCTGACCAACTCCTTAACTCTCTCGACAACTCCAGGAGAGAGAAGTGGGTGAAAACTGTTGAGAACCTGAACTTCACCAAAAGTAGTCGGAAAGCTTGGTATCTGCTCAGGAAACTCTCCACTGGTAAATCAAGTGAAAAACACGATGCCTCAGAGCCTAGCCCTCGTGAAATTGCAAAACGCCTCTCCGTACCTTCAAAACCTGTGCGTACGTCTGCAGACAGAAAAATTAATTTCAAGCTTAATGAGATAAAGGAGAGTCGGCAAGCACCCTTGGAAGTCTCTAGACCCTTCACTTACGAAGAGCTGGAAGTGGCGATTGATGCGATGCCAATTGGCAAAGCAGCAGGTTTGGATGACATTTTCCCGGAGTTTATAAAACACTCGGGTAATAAGGCTAGACAGTGGCTTCTCTAAGTTTTTAACACCACCAGCATCCCTGTCGAACAAGCTGGATTTAGGCCTGGTCGCAACTGTTGTGACCAGGTTTTAGCTCTGACTTCTTTCATTGAGAATGGGTTTGAGCGAAGACTGAAAACCTCTGTGGCTTTTTTAGATCTGACTGCAGAATATGACACTGTCTGGAGAAAAGGCCTCCTAGTTAAATTTTACGACCTTATTCCTTGCCCTTTCTTGTTGCGTCTCCTCAACTCAATGCTCTCCAATAGGATGATAAAAGTATATCTGGGACGCAGAGAAAGTACGTTTAGGCAACTAAAGGATGGCCTGCCACAGGGGTCAGTGCTCGCCCCACTGCTCTTTAATGTGTATACTGCCGACATTCCTGTAACTCGGTCCTTAAAGTTTATATATGCAGACGATATTGCATTGGCATATCAACACCAGCATTTTCGACAAGCTGAGGAAACACTAACAAATGACCTCACGACCCTCGGTGAATATTTTGAAGCCTGGAAGCTAAATCCAAACCCAACAAAAACTGAGGTTGCTTGCTTCCACTTGAATAATAGACTGGCCAACCAAAAGCTTAAAATCGTATTCAACGGTGTTGAGTTGAAACATAATGACCACCCACAGTATCTGGGAGTCACTTTAGATCGGTCTCTCACGTTTAAAAGCCACTTACAAAAAACGGCAGCTAAGGTGAGAACCAGGACTAACATTGTCCATCCTCTTGCTGGCTCCACATGGGGAGCTAACGCACAAGTTCTGCGAACAACTGCTCTATCATTGGTATATTCAACTGCTGAGTACTGTGCTCCCGTGTGGTTAAATAGTGTGCACGTTAGAGAGATCGACGTCCAGCTAAACAGGACCATGAGAGCCATTAGTGGTACACTCATGGCAACTCCTGTACCCTGGCTCCCGGTGCTGTGTAATATCGCTCCTCCTGAAATAAGACGAAGGGATGCACTCATTAGGGAATACACAAAGATCTTATCTGCTCCACAGCTGCCCATCCATGATTACCTACTCCAGAAATCGGGCCGATTGAGGTCCCGAAAACCACCTCTACGAACAGCCTCCCAGTTGATGGACTCGAACTTCACCATCCATACAAACTGGACTTCCTCCTGGGACGCTTTTCAAGGTCGGAACCACTTCTTGATAGATGACCCGACCGTAGCGGTAGGTGGTATGAATCTTCCTCGGAAGCAGTGGACTATACTCAATCGTTTCCGCACTGGAGTGGGAAGATGTAATTATTGGAAGCACAAATGGGGAATACACAAGACCAGTCATGCGACTGCGGAGCAGAGTATCAAACTATGGAACACATAGTCGAAGAGTGCCTACTGAGTGCCTTCCCCGAAGGATTGGCCGGTCTGCATAGCTCAAGTGAAGCTGGGCTGCAATGGCTTAGCCCCCTGGATTTAGCTCTATAAAGAGAGATCTAATTTTTTTTATTTTAGTGTTTAGATTTTTACTTATACTGACTCAGGTGTTCTGCACCGCAGAATTTATTTTATTATTCTTAAACCATGGTGGCTGGCTGAATGAGCCATACGATGTATATATATACCAAATAGTAAGTACAAAACTAGGTCCAATAATATGAACTGGTATTCGCCCGTCTTGGCTAGATTTAAGAATTATATTTTAGTGATTAGTGACCTGTCAAAGAGCAGGCCCCATCTTCTCCCTAACCTGCGGGAATTGAGGAAAGAGTACAGGACCAAGTTGAAGGAAGCTAAGATGGCTGCGGTTGCCAGCTCAATCACTGACTCGCCCAACCCCTGTAAGGCTGCATGGGACCACATTTCAAATCGTAAGACTCCTGCTGCAGCTTTTGCTGTTAGAGACTTTTGTACTGCAGATGACTTTAATCACTATTTTCTGCAATCTGTACATAGTTTAATTGTAAACTGTGAGTCCAACTTGACCATTGATGACCTATCAATAAATCTCTTGGATTCCATACCCCATAACCCTGCAACATTCTCCTGGCATCCTATAAGTCCTGACAATGTTGTTAAAATTGTAAATAACTATAAACCATCTAAGAGTAAAGACTATTTTAATATGTCTGTGGATCTTTTGAAAAGGAGTGCCAGCATAGTTGCTCCAATGATAGCCAGTATTGTTTATTCCTCTCTTGAGGAAGGCACCTTTCCGGACATGCTAAAGGTTAGCAGGACTATTCCTGTTTTCAAGAAAGGCGATGGAGATAGCGTCACAAGTTACAGGCCTATCTCAATCATTCCCATCTTTGCCAAGGTTTTTGAATCTGTCATGTTGGAGCAGCTGTGTGGGTTCTTCGAGGAGCATCGCCTCATCGCCCCTGCACAATTTGGTTTCCGGAGGGGCATGTCTACAGTCCAGGCTGTGGACTCTTTCACTCAAGTAATTTTAAACTCTTTTGAAGATAAAATTTCTACATCTGTCATGCTTTGTGACTTGTCACGCACGTTTGACTGTGTCTCACACAGTCTTCTTTTGTCAAAACTTGAACGGTATGGAGTGAGAGGCGATGCTCTTTTAATTTTGAGGTCATACCTTAATGGTCGATCACAAGTAGTAACCTGGAATGGATGTAACTCTACCTCCTTGGATGTGAAGTATGGGGTCCCTCAAGGCTCCATACTCGGCCCTTTCTTGTTTATTGTTTCAATTAATGATATGTACACCAAAGTTCCAGGTAATGTGATTATGTATGCAGATGACACCACCCTTTTTTCGTGTCACTCCGACTTTTTTGTTGCTAAGGCAGCAGTGCAGGAGTTATTAGATACTGCTGCTACATGGTTTCGCTTAAACAAACTCTCACTCAATGAAGCCAAAACTCAGTCCATCACTTTTGGTCTATGCAAAGATATTGTGATTGACCCACCTGTTAGGCTGCTGGGCTTTGCACTGGATCCACAGCTCAATTGGTCTATGCACATCGAATCTCTGTGCTGTAAACTCAGTAGAGTAACTTATTTGATTAGACGCCTTAAGTTTGACATGCCTCAGGAATTTGTTCGCCTCGCTTACTTTGCTTTTTTTCAGTCTCACCTTCGGTATGGCACAAGGCTATGGGGGCATACACCAGCCACTCAAAAAGTTTTGCTCCTGCAAAAAAAAGCTGTAAGGATCCTTTGCGGAGCTCCGCATCTCGAACATTGTAAACATCTGTTTATCCAATGTGGCATGTCCGTGTACAACATATACATTTATCAGTGCCTAGTTGAAGTAAAGAAACAGGAGTCTGATCTCATTTTAAACAGTAATGTGCATGACTATGAAACAAGGACAAGTCACAATGTATATAGATGTAGATGTAGATTAAGCAAATCTCTAAACTGTTTTCCTGTTTCAGGTATAAGGTTTTTTAATGCCATACCTCTGCAAGTTAGGCAACAATCACCCAAGAGATTTGAGAAAACTCTGAAAAAGTGGATGCTGGCCAATCCCTTTTATAGCCTACAAGAATTCTGGGAAGCAGATTTTTCTAATATTGCCTAACAGAACAGTAACTGGCCCAGAGGTATGCGTGTGGCTTTTAAATTTTCTTTTTCTTTTTAGCGATTTTCCCATAGGGAATAAGCTATTACCGTAGGTCTCATGGTAAGACCTAAGCCCGGGACCATGTTACTTTTTCGTTTTGAGGTGCCCAGAGACCAAAAATAATAGTCATTAAAATTTATATATATATATATGTATATATATATATATATGTGTCCCTAGACACGATAACTCTCGTAAAAATGGTCCGATCGACACCAAATTTGGTAGAGATGTGTAATCCTACGTTTCTTCGGATGAGTTCGAAAACCAGACATATCGACCTACCGGAAAGGGTAGTTTTGGGGGGTTTTGTACCCCAAAAATGGGTTTTTTGCATTTTTCATATGTAAATTTTAAAATTTTTAAATTTTTATTTTGACCATTGGATTAAGCTCAAAAAAACATACAATTTAGTATTTTGAAGCTTTGCTCTATCTCCATTGGTTACCGAGATAATACAAAGTCTAAAGACAGTACATTGTCTTTTGGGGCTCCAATGTTAATCTTATGGAGAATAAGGATGTGTTAATATTTCACTTATTAACCAATATTTTTGGATGAAACTTGGTATTTATCTTCATTTGGTTGAGATTCATCCATTTAAGGTAAAAAATCTTGGTTTTTTGTTCTTTTAATGGCAGCAAACCTGCATACTCTTTTCCCATGTTAATCATATGGAGAATAGGCAACTCTTTTATTTATGGACAGATATTCATGAAACTTACTATATGGCTTTATATGGTCGAAATAAATTTTTTCTATACTAAAAACCTACTTTTAGTGTCCCCCATGGCAGCATACCTGCATACTCTTTCCCTATATTTATCTTAAGGAGAATATACATTTATTTCCCTATTTATGAGCACGTGATGAAATTTTGTTTACAAGTTTAGCTGGTCAAAATTAATATTACTAATTTGGAAATTCGCTGAGTACGCAGGTCTGCTGCGACGGGGGGTATTTTCTTTTTTTCTTTTGTCTTTTTTTACCTGTGCATGGAGTGGTGTGCTGCATGGTGTGCATAGACTATGAACTTGATTTGCCTTCATGGACTGTTTTTTGTTAATCAAGAGGATTTGATCTGATTGTAATTTTTTTTTTCCTTAGTTTTAGTAAGTTTTAATGACATGGCCTATAGTCAACTGATCGAATGGCTAAATAAAGAATTTGAATTTGAATTTGAAAGAAAAGTAAGGAACGAAGAAAATTTTGAAAAAATGACCAAACGCTCCATGGTCCTTAAATATATCACCCCTAAGTTGTAGCTCATTATATTTAAATAAAAATATTAAGTAGAATCAAATAATAATTTATTTTATATAAATACATTGCCTGAAATACAAGTTAACATAGGCATTGGTTTATTAGAGCGCTTAATAACCGTTTCAACAATGAGTCATCCTGTTAAAAAATGGCATAATGTAGGGTCTAATGAATATTATAATTTTTTTACGAAACATGTCCTTTAAATTGAACTCAACTCTTTTAGAATTAAATCAAATATCCGTTAGTGATTTGGTAACATCTCAGACACAGATACAGGACCACTAATCCTGGAATTGCTCAATCAGGATCGGCTTTGGATCTACTCTGGAAGGGATCGTCTTTTCAATTAGACAAACAGAAAGTAGGCATTTTTAGATGTTTTGTATTTTTTCAGCTGCCGAATGTTTAACTATATTCAAAGAAATTATTCATCAACATAAAATATTCAAATAAGCAGTCTGTAAGAAAAAGTTAAATAAGTTTATAACCCAAATTTTTTTATAGAATTATTATCAATACGTGGTTGGGTATTCATTTGATATTTTACAATCGTAAAAGGGGTTCCGTCTAAATATAAAGTGGTTTAAAGGTTTTAGCGAATTTCCCATAGGGAATAAGCTATTACCGTAGATCTCATGGTAAGACCTAAGCCCGGGACCATGTTACTTTTTTGTTTTTAGGTGCCCAGAGACCAAAAATAATAGTCATTAAAATTTTTATATATATATATATATATATATATATATATATATGTATAAAAATTTTATATACATATAAATAAATGTATATATATATATATATATATAATATATAAATGTATATATATATAAATATATATATATATATGTATATATATATGTATGTGTCCCTAGACACGATAACTCTCGTAAAAATGGTCCGATCGACACCAAATTTGGTAGAGATGTGTAATCCTACGTTTATTCGGATGAGTTCATAAACCAGACATATCGACCTATCGGAAGGGGTAGTTTTGGGGGGTTTTGTACCCCAAAAATGGGTTTTTTTGCATTTTTCATATGTAAATTTTAAAAATTTCAAATTTTTATTTTGACCATTGGATTTAGCTCAAAAAAACACACAATTTAGCATTTTGAAGCTTTGCTCTATCTCCATTGGTTACCGAGATATTACAAAGTCTAAAGACAGTACGTTGTATTTTGAGGCTCCAATGTTAATCTTATGGAGAATAAGGATGTGTTAATATTTCACTTATTAACCAATGTTTTTGGATGAAACTTGGTATTCAGCTTCATTTGGTTGAGATTCATCCATTTATAGTAAAAATCTTGGTTTTTATGCTTATCATGGCAGCAAACCTGCATACTCTTTTCCCATGTTAATCATATGGAGAATAGGCAAACTCCTTTAGCGATGGACAGATATTGATGAAATTTAGTATACGGCTTCATATGGTCAAAATAATTTTTTTTAATGCTAAAAACCTACTTTTAGTGTTCCCCATGGCAGCATACCTGCATACTCTTTCCCTACATTTATCATAAGGAGATAGACATTTATTTCCCTATTTATGAGCTTGTGATGATTTTTGGTTTACAGGTTTATCTGGTCATAATTAATACTACTAATTTGGAAATTCGCTGAGTACGCAGGTCTGCTGCGACGGGGGTATTTTGACAAAGTAAACGATTAATTATTATTTATCATTTAATCCATGATTAATTATGAAAAGTCAACGGAGCGCATAGAACGTCGTTTGACCAGAGTGTTTGCTGTAGCTGAACATTAGCTATTTAATGAATCCTCTCACTATCTCTGATAACATTTTAACAGCACTGGTTTTTATCAGACTAAGTTTAATTGAAATTATATGTTCCAATGAATCGTTTTTTCCAATTACCATTTCAAAAATTAAAGTTTAATACAGAATTAAAAGGATAAAATGAGCCTCTAAGGTATTTAATTAGAAGAGAATACAAACAAATGCGAACAAATACCAAAGTGAGATATTATGTGATGAGATGTTACATGTGTTATATTATTACGAAAAGAAAACTACCATCCATCCTGTGGGTGTTTGTTTTTGCACTCTTTTATGTGATGCACTGATGGTTTAGCTGCTGCCGGAACGGGCAATGTTGTGACTGATAAAGCTTGGCCTTATGTCTGCCATTTATTGGCGACAGTATTTGTCATTTTTAAAGAGGTTTAACAGGTTCCTATTTCATTTCGGTGATGAATAATAACAAAGCAGTTTGGAGCTTGTTTGTCAAACTTACATATCAGAAAATATTTTTAAGAATGCACAATTTCCTAAGCTAATCTGGAAAAGATTATAAAAGTTAACAAAAATAAAGCCATTATTATAGGCAAGTTCCCGGTGCTTTTACAACGGGTCCAGAGATTATAACACTGTAACGTTATGGGCCAAAAGACATTGAAACCACTAGTACTAAGAAAATAACCATGATTCTTTTCATCCTCTTTTACTCAGCTTTTGTGCATCATTGGAATTAGAGCATACCATTAAAAAAGTTGTGACCTGAAGATTAGCAGATTAACATTATAATTCACATCGTATGTCATGGATACGCCCCAAAGGTTTTCAAAGTTTCAATGACAATCTTATGGAAGAAGAGTAATTTGACAGTTGTTGAAATTATAAATGCTAACAAATTAGGAAGAACAGATGTTCCACTTATTAATATTTTTAAACGTGATTGGGATCAGATTAACTGAAATATTGGTCAAATTTCGAATATCGAGCGAGCTCTAATATCGAAATGTACTAAATTAAAGTGCATATCTTTATGCAAAATAAAATAAAAAATACAATCTTGATACTAAGCAGGTAAAACAATATGCTTTCAATATCTACTGTTTCTTCTTTCATAATACTGTTGGACTGCTGGGCTTAACATTATTGAAAGGATCAGTTTCATTGAAAATGACTACTATAAATAACTCTCGGGTGGATAATACCACGGACAATCTTTACGTGAACCACAATTACGGTTACATATATGTGATCGAATGATGTAAATTTTATGTTTTCTTTCAGGCTAAATCCCTCCTGTTTCTCCTGTTATGTTGTGAGCAATCTTTTTTTAAGCATGTCTCGGGATGGGTTAGATCTCCAGGTGCTCCGAGAGGGTGGTATATGGAACAGATAAAGCTCAATTGGTATGTTGTTCTTACTTCACAATGTGCCTGAACTTTGTCTCTTACCAAGTTGGACTTGTATAATTACAATGTAGTCTCGGCACGAGCACGGGGCCGGTGCTGGCGCCTCTCGTACACGCTGGTACACGGACCCTGTAATATGGGAATACTCACAGAGACCACGACTCTTTATAAAAACATGTTTTGTTAAAGTTGTTGGTTGTTTCAGGATACAACCTTAGGCCAAATTTGATAATTCTGAACTTAAGAATTTAGGTGTAGCCTTAAAGTAGAAGCAGTTGGAAGCTTTACATAACGTTCGGTGAAGTGTTACAGAACCCTCCCACAGCGCCGTGGATCCTCTTGCACCGTGAGCTGCAGATTTTTCAATCTACCGGACACCCTTCTAGAGTTTCCACCAAGTATAAAACACTAA
Organism: Neoaliturus tenellus; assembly: GCA_030545055.2. Lineage (NCBI taxonomy): Eukaryota > Metazoa > Arthropoda > Insecta > Hemiptera > Cicadellidae > Neoaliturus > Neoaliturus tenellus. Next base: position 59,021,086 of record CM061534.1, on the reverse strand, counting down.
GCAAAACTTTAGGTAAAGCTTCCAGCTAAGTTTCAAACCGGCAGGTTCAGTAGCCCCGCACTTAAACTCCTATCCAAAACCTCAGTCTTACCAACTCAGCCCAAGCTTGTGCCATCTGGCTGTTTCTAGCTCTAAACGTTAGCATCAATAAAAAATAGACCTTTCAGAAAAGGACATCTACTCTTCGATGGACCCTTCGATGAGATTAATAGTACTATACTGCTAAAATATTTATGAACGTGAGCAAACTCAAATTCTGCTATATGTTTTGAGGAATCAGCCAAAAGTAAACTGGTTTCCATAGAAAACATTTACAGAATTATTGATTGTTAAGTAATACTTAAAAAAAAGAATTTGCTACCTCTATAATTTAATTTTTAATCATTTTAGTTGAGTAAATTAGTAATTTTTTAATATGGGTATTAGGGATAAAGTAAAAATAAGCCATTTTTCTGTGTCTTTGCCCTTGATATTATAATTGTACAAATAAATATTCATTCTTTTTACTTACACTTTTTGTTTGGATGTTCCTATTATTAGCCACTCAAAAAGCATTAAGGTAAAATTTTGGAAACAATCTGTGAGTGGATTTTTTTTTCGTATTGTCTAGTCTAGTCGTGCTACAATTGAACATGGTATGTAAGAAGCATGATGTAGTTTGGTTAACGAGCAGAACTTTTTCTTTTTTTACAAAATGAACCAAACAGACATTCGGTATTATTTAGTGTTTTTATCTATTGCTATTTTATTGTTTGGGTGGTAACTATCTGGTCCATAAAAATTTTCGATAACAAGATATCTATGTAGTTATGGTATGCACATTATGGAATGTGTATAAAAAGGTTTTAATCCTGATTAAATAATAATTTGGAGACAGCATTTCTGTACGCAATCTGAAAAAAAGAAAGTATTTAATTCCCGAAAATTGTACGATGATTACGTTTAATTCATAAAATTGTTTATTAAGACTTAATATTATTTTTTTTTATTTTTTTGCCTAATCCTTGTTGTACTTTAAATATTTTACTCTTAACTCTATAAAGCATTGAAAGTTTACATGTTAATCATCCTAATTTAGATTACATACTAGATTAGGATGATACGGTTTGTTTAATTTAATTCTGAATTTTCGGAAAACGCTTTCACCTTTAAAAGTAGGTGTATTATTATTGTTTTTTTTTTTTTTTTTTTTTTTTTTACTAAAATACATTTGAGACATAATATTACACCAGTTTCGAATGTTTAACCTTTCAATTTCGTCATTCGATTGAAACATAGAATGACAAGTATATGAGCCGATGAACTATTTCTACTTTATCTTGATAGCCATTCGAACTGTTTTACGCCAGGAAATAAACAACACCAGGAACATAGATAGACCCATGCACACGCCTGGAAATTTATGTTTGGAAATATATTGCTTGAATGTCCCAATCAAATGTGTTTACCCACGAAATATATGGTTGGTATATACACATTTATTTTATTTTTAGCACCGTTTCCCAAAACTTCAACGTAATATTTATTTATAGTTTAGACTATATGACAAACTGCACTATTGACCTGCAAAATCTCGGTCATCCTCTTTATACAATAAGCATACATTGCACTATAAATCAAAGGTTTGCTTAACATCAAATCTCAATTATTCACCTAATGAATGTTTGAAATTGATAATCTTAGGTTTTTGTATTTTGAGAAAAATATTGAATCTGGTTTAAAGATAAGTGTATTTAAGAATTTTATTTACAGAGTTTCACTTTTACTGAGATTTTACTTTTAAAAAAGGGTTTTTTTGTAAACAGTTGCTTCTTACTGGTAAAAGATACGATCAGTAACTATTTTTGTTTTTTTGAACAAAAAACTTAGAATCAATCAATGAAGAAGATGATACACTACTACTTTATATTACATTTTGGAAAAAAAGTCTGGAAACGGTCTAATATCTTTAAAAGTATTTAGGTAATAAAACTTAAACTCTGCAAATTGATTATGAGTGATAAAGTCTACTTCCTAAAGTACTTTTTGTCCTTAGACCTCCATGGGGGGACGGCCCACAAGGAGTCAGAAGAAAATCTTAAATGTAAGCATAGGTCAATATGCAAATCAAATTAAAGGTCTCTAAAAATAGAGAATAATGCCGCAAACCTGACCTCAAAAGGATGACCGAGTCAAAAATGGCAGGCAATCAAACTTTGCATTAAAATCATATTGCTGAAAACAAAAAAATGCAATAACTACCGATATACTCGACCTTTTGAGGTCGGGTTTGCGGCAAATTGCTTAGAATGCATTGGCCTATGTCATATGATATATCATATGACATAGGCCAATGAAGTTTATCCCATGACTTCCTTTAGGGACGTCCCTAGTGGAAGTCGTCAGAGAAACTGATTTGGCCCACGTCATATGATACATCATTTTAAAGCGCTTTGCATTATAAGCAATTTGCCACAAACCCGACCTCAAAAGGTCGAGAGTAACGGGAGTTATTGCATTTTTTGTTTTCAGCAATATGATTTTAATGTAAAGATTGATCGCCTGCCATTTTTGACTCGGTCATCCTTTTGAGGTCGGGTTTGCAGCATTGTTCTTTATTCTTAGAGACCTTTAATTTTATGTACATATTGACCTATGCTTACATTTAAGATTTTCTTCTGACTCCTTGTGGGCCGCCCCCCCTTCGAGGTTTAAGGACAAAAAGTACTTTAGGAAGTAGACTTTGTCACTCATAATCAATTTGCATAGTTTGAGTTTTATTACCTTCACTCTTTTTAAAGATATTAGACCGTTTCCAGCCTTTTTTTCCACCCTGTATTTCGATACAACCCCTAGATTCCTCGTGCAATTGACATTTTAAAACGAAAACTAACGAAGTTTTTTAGTTTTATTTTTTATTCTGGAGAAAACTTGTTATTGCTCAAATTTAAAGTACAATGTTATGATGAAAAGTAATATGAACAAAATGAAAAAATAACATAATAAAAACAAAATAAAACTCGACGTGGTATTAAGGGGAATTATTAATAAAATATGTAACAATGGTAACAAAACTAAATAAAATTTGTAAACTATTAATTGTAATATCACATTTAAATCTAAATATGATCACTAAGATTTGAGTATAAAATGCATAAAATAGTATTTCTTAGCCATTTATGTTGTTATTTCATATAAAAGTATTAACAATGCTATCTAAAAGTTAGTTAACAATAAAGACAAAGTTAGTTGTGTATGAAGACATTTTTATATTATGTAAAATATAAATTCTTTTACTAAACTGTTATATACAAGAAAAGTTTTTTGTAGAATTTAATCCCACCTAGTTAAACTCCTGCTGCAAAGAAAATAATCCACCTAAAAACCAAGCCTCTTTGAAGGTTTCTACTATTTGCACATTAGGAAATAACAATATTCGATACATACGAAACATTAATCGCAAATGAGCTAATTACAATTTTTCCCGAATAAACACTTGTATGAAAGAACAAAAAAGTTTTTTGTGGCGAAAAAAGTTTTTTTTCGCCACAAAAGCAAAGATAAAGCTACTTTTTTCTGAATAGTTAAAGTATGCTATAGAAATAGTAAAGTGCCTCATGTTATTATCATTCGTCACTATGTTTACCAAAAGCTTTGCTTGGTCTTCCTCTTTGTAGTTGTATCATCAAAGCAACTATGCACACGATGCATCTGAGGACCCTCTGTCAGAACCAACAGCCTAATCATGAGAGCCTACGGCATTACCCCAGCTGATGTGTCAAGTGACACAGATGACGTCATGTTGACTGATTGACGGGGAACTACACTGCACCAGTGCGCTCTGGTGCAACTGTAAGGCATTTTAAATTGTTACATGCATTTTACAGAATTTCTCTATAGGGAATACACTATTTTGATACATGCGCGTTGGGAAATTACATATGGTGCTTGTTCAGAGATCTGTTTGTCCCGAATTGCAAATAATTTTTTTCCTAATTTTTCACTGATTTTCATAAATAGTCATTCGTGTTCATCCGCTTATAATTTTGCTACACATTGCATATAAACCTTTTTCCCAAAAATTTTAAACAACAACATTGGGTCACGTTTTCCTTATCTTCAGCCACTTTTCCTATTTCCACACGAATGCCTTTTTATAGAAATAGTAAACGTTTATAGTTTTAGTGTAAACGTTGCTCGAAATCGAGCAATTTAGTTGGGATTGTAATTATATAGTAAAAACCAAAAATAAGTACATCAATAGATGTTTAAAATGCTCAATCCAGGCTCAATACTATTTAAATATGAAAACTTCAATTTTAAATCATGGATACCGCCTTTATAATTCTGAATCTCGTCAGAAACAGCTATATCAATCCAGCGACTCCAAAAACTTAAAAATCGGTTTGCAAATTGTTGGAGGAGTTATAATTACATCAAAAATTATTTGCGTATAAAATATCTATAGATATATGTATTTACTTCACTTAAAAAAAAATAAAAAATAAAAAATAAAAAACTAATTTATGTATATAGTTTATAGTGAAACCATTTGTTACTTAATCGCAAAGAATTTTATTACAATAATTGGCATTTTATTAGATGATTGATAATGATCTAAATAAATATAGCTTGACTACTTTAAATTCTCATTAATTTACTTATTTTTTCATGAACCAACGTCAAAACAGTAGGCCTACAAATAAGTATGTGAACTTTTTCTATCACTAAAAACACATTAGTGTATTATGTGAAAACTGCAATTCTAAATTTCGATCGTATAGAAAAACAAGCTATTCAATAATTTTCTAGTAACCCCTAGGCATACTCTCAAACAATCATTGTTATGTTCGTTACCATCTAATGATTTTTTTAAAACATCTTCATGACAACATTTAAATGGATTTTATCTTAGTTAGTCAAAGTTAACTATTAATCATAACATAGTAGTAAATACCTCTTAATTCACATTTTTTTTATTTGTGGGTGTAAGAGAAAAAAAGTTTATAACTTAAGACGAAAATGTAGATGCTATACTTTTATTTACGTATGTTAAGGCCACAAATCTTGTTAAGTCACAATAAAAGTGAATTAATAGGTCTAATAGTGTTCGCCAAGCAAAGATTCGTTTCGTTAGTATTCAAGTTTGTCAAGCTTAAAGCAAAAAGAACTATGCTTGTTACTACTATTGAATTATTTAGAAATGTTAAAAATAAGGAACACCGATTAATATCTTTATATCTTGAAATATTTTCCGTTAATCAATTGATTTTATCTCTAAGATATGAAATAAGGGATTTGTTTGTAAGTTGGAAAAATATTAGACACAGATACAGGAAAACTTATCCTTATACACTATTCAATGAGGATTATTCTTAAATCCCTCTGGGTCGGGAGATGGGCTCGTCTATTCAATCCATAAATTGAAAGAAACATTTTCCATAAGAAATTTATTTTGTTTTTATTACGAAACTAAAAATAATTTATTAACTAAATGGGAAGATCCCTTAACCAAAACTATATTGTGTCAATATATATGTTAAAGGCTTAAAAAGAACATCTTAGTAATAAAGTCTTTTTTATAAATGAGAGTATTAAATAAATAATAAAGCCCTTTGTCATCTCTTACAACAAGAAACTGTTCACACTTATTACAGATTTTTTGTTTAAAACATGAAATTTTATTTAATTCAACGGAAGGTAGAGTAAAATTAAAAACTAAACGAAAAAAATAAGCCCAAAACTAAAGTGAGATAAAAATGTAATCATGAAGAAAGAAGTTAGAAGAATGAAGAAGAAAGAATACAAAATAAAAATATGTAAAAAATTATTGAAAACACTTGAAAAATTATTTTAATATAAAATACAACGATCACAATAAAATAAATTCCAGAAATGTAAACTTTTATATTTTTAAACATAGTAAAAGACTTATTTGAATTCGACAAACAATGTAAATTCTCGTACAATGTCAAATATTGTCAGTAGAATAAATGTTATTATTATTATTATTATGAATAAATATAAATTATTGGAAGCCGTTAAAAGTCAACGGAGCGAAACGAAAGTCCTTTGACCACCATGTTTGCTATGACTGAACATTAGCTATTTAATGAAACACTTCTCTCTGGTAATATTTAATCAGCTTTGATATTTATCAAAGTAGGTTATATTAAAATTATACTTTTAAACACAAAAATCATAAGACATATAACAGGATGAATTATACTTTGTTAAAATACATTACATTTCTTTTTGGAACTGAACTAAAGATTAATTATTTGACAAATGTCTATTGCTGTATAGCCTATTAAAAAAAATGTATTGGTTTTAATGTACGAGTATTTTTTAAGTCTCATAAACTATGCATGTATGCAAAGTTTATGTATGTAATGTAGTTAGTGCAATGAATACAAAGTGTACGTAATGTATGTATGTATTGTGTATTTTAATTACGATCTTGAATTTTTGTCAGAGCTTAAAGAGTGTACTCCAGAGCACCCTAGAATATTGCTCATTTTTGTACCTGTATGTCATGTTATTTATTTACTTCTATTTGTTTATGAAGGGTAAATAATTTTTATCTACTGTGTGGTAGTACATTGTTCTATTTAATGAAAATCATTGCAAAAAGAAAGGTATAATCAGTATACAATTAAAGTCAAGTTTAATTGACATTCAATTCACATCATTAGATTTTCCAACATTTGGTAGACCCGTAGAAAATTTCGAGTAACGGTCTTAAATATTTGTTAGATTTGACAATTTACATTCTACCACATGCACGATGCTAATCTATCCTGTGACTTTTGAAAAGGTAATATTTTCAGATAACTAATTTTTGAAATCTTATTACTCGAAATTTAGTTGAAAACAAAATGATTTTGCATTTATTTATTTTACCTATGAAGAAATTCAAAATGGACCCTAACGCTACCAGGTCATTCACGAATACGAATGAAGGATGAATTGGTGTGATGCCTAGTGTAGTTTTATTGCCTTTTATTTTTTAAGGCCACCTGATTCTTAAGACAGGGTCATATATTAATTGCCAAACAACCAATGGGATCTTGGTCCAGTTTATAACCATTTAAGAGCTAAAAACTTTTCTCAAGATTTATCCGGCAAGCTTAAGTTTTAAAGTCAAACACTTAACCACTCAGCTACCCAACCTTAAAAGTTAAGTAATATGTAATAGTCATAATTTATTTAGGTACTAAGCAATTAAAGTGGTTAAAATGAAGAACAAGATTATAACGACTACAATTTCTTGCATAACAATAACAATAAACTATCGTTTTGATGATTAAACTAAACGTTTCAAAACATCATCCATCACGTTATTTTTTCCGGCAGTATTTTATCCTATCAACTGATAAAACGGTTTGTGCTAAAATAAACATCACTGTGACAACGTTCACTGATAACGTTATGGTACTGGAGAGTTATGTCCACTGTTGATCAACTGTATTCACCACACTAACAAGTGTATGAGTAGCTGATGTCTGAAGATTTTTAATCATTATTCTTAGGCATATTTACAAGGAAAAATATTCTCTTGGTCGTTAAGTTTGGCATATTTCAAGACTGTTGCCAAGGGTTATCATAGTTTTAATCAAACACTTCCTATTGTCTTGTATGAACCCTGGTTATAAGCGGTATTAGTTATGTGTGCTCTGTAGGATACTAAAATTCTTGTTACTATAAAGTAATTTAAATTATAGTTTCCTGCATTCTTTTTATTATTATTCAAAAATATTTTTATTTAAAATCCTAATTTGAATTGGTATTATAAAGATATATCGTTATCTGCTACTAACGCCTGAATAAATGCCCAATTTATCAGTTTTGCCTTTTTCAATATAAAAATGCATCTGGTAGCCACTCTGCCTGAAAACTACATAAAAGAAACAACCCAAAAATATAGCCATAAACTTATACATAAACTTGCAGTTTTACATTTGAAAAATACAATAATTCCATAATTTTTATTAATGTTTGTCCACTAAAACTTTATTTACTATGCTATAAAGAATTAGCGGATGTATTGGGTTTCTTAGCAGATACTACAACTTATTTGTGGATAGTTTTATCAGGTTAGTTTAGAATGAAAATTATATTGGACTATACCGTTTACGTATATTAATATTCTATACATATCAAAGTTTATAGATATCCGTAGTATATGAATAGTATTAAGAATGGTATACCGCATATTACATATCAAAGTTTAATTAAGATACTATTAGTTTCGTAAAGTTATATTGTTATTAAAGTAACTATTTCAATTAATTGTTACCACATGTATGATTTTCCATTTACCTTCATAAAAATAAAATCCAATTTAATTTTTTTACAAAGTCTCTTCAATTTTTGTTGAGGTTATTTCTTTTATCCTAGCCTTCAATATTTCCACGTCAGGGACACGTGTGGCGTTCGCCGTGCCGCCTTTAAACAGTCTTGACGTAAAGTGAACAAAAAACAGTAGACCTTTTAACTTTACACCTATTATTATAAACTTACCATTTTCATATTTTGTGAAATTGATTATATTTCTGACAAAAGGATAATAGGCTACACATAGCATATATTACAAAGCCAGATTAAAAGAGAAATAGCAATAATATCACTTTAAAAGGATCAAACATAATAGATTGCCAATTATGGTGATAAACATTTTTACTGATTATTTTCATTGCAGTATCAACTTTTTAAACAAGAAAATTAAACCATTATGTATTCCACAGAAAAAATTAATGTGTAAAAAAAATTAAATTAATATTGATTCGTTTTTTTTTTTTTTTACCATTGCTTCCAATGCTGAGATGGACCAATATCCCAGAGGGTCGGTGAAGACTACGGGATACAGGATAACACGCAGGTCACGTTCAGGCTTTGAATCAAAAATTAAATATATGTTTGTTCCCTGAGATGGAACGCTTCAGAACAATCCATAAAAATGTTTTATGTATACTAATTATACTTATCTACTGGGTTTTCCGAAAAAAATGTTTCAAGAATTTAGGAGGTTATTGAACACATAGAAAACTTACAAACATATGTCCAAAAAGTTTTCATTAAACCGCTAGCCACCAATTAGTTTTTGTTTTTTTTTTCATTAAATAGTTTTTATTTCCGTAAAGGATCATTGTAAAGTACATAAATTAAAATACCTCAAAACCAGTAAATTTTATAAAATTTTACAAAAAGCAAAAATAGGCAAAATAAATTATTGAAACAATAATAACAAGTTTGTAAGGATTTTATGTCAAATAACGGAGCGATCGCGATTTCTCTTCGTAGAGGTATTTCGGGAAAAACTATTTGTATCTGACATCATGACTGATATCGGTTTATTTTGAGAGTTGGATTGGTCCATTTAAAATGACCAAATACTAGGTATTTTTTAAACGATTCACCGTGAAGCTGAGTGGTTATAGTGCTTTCCATTAATTCCAAAGATTCGTTCTTGAGAAATGTCAAAAATTTTGAAGTTTCAATTCTGGACCCAGTTGCCTTTTGTCATTGAGTTTAATGTTAAGTGTTAGATGATAATTTCATATGACAACAGGTCGATATTAGTAATACAAAGGCGTGGAAATATTTTTCTGTAAAAACGCTACACAAGACTTATCTTATACTCATCTTCCTCTTTTACTTATACTTTTCAATAATTAAATCTAAATCAAAAGCTTAAAATGTTTTCGCTTACAGGGTTCTACTCAAGATGTGACATGCCATTGTAAGCTTGATACTGATGGGTTCAAGGAGGAGCTTGAGCTTCCGCTGAGTCCTCGTTAGCCGGGGTGAAAGGTGGAGAAATGAATCACTGTAAACAGCTTGGCACAGACACAGACACAGTACCGGAGCTGTAACAAGCAGTGATCAAACGGTTATATATCAGCTGATTAATTTTCTTAGAGAGCTCGTTCTGCTCTTTACGGTATTTAACGTCGATCGCAAATATAATATTAACTAGTGGCTCATAGGGGCAAAAGCCCCTAATCATAAAATTAAAATAGCATGAACCATAATGTATTGCCATTTCTTCCACAACGAAGGTTTCCATTTAATTTAATTTTAATTTGAGGTATATAATATTTTAACAATACCGTTTGAACAGACCATTCACCACCAAGTACTCTTATCAATCCTGTACTATTATGTCACCCGTTTGTAGATATTCTGTTTTGACTGTTGTTAAACTCATATCAATCTATGGAAAATAAGTTTTGAAAGAAATCGTAGTCCCTTAATTGAGCTGTGACAGCTTTTTAATATAACATAGAAAAGCGGCAATGAAAAAACATTGATTTTTTAGCTCCTGTCAGTTTTTTATTTTTTATGTTTTAGTCACAAAATTTAAACAAAGCACCTCAAAGTGCATGTTCACTTGCTGTGAATATTCATCCCTCCTAATCAAAACTTTTAATTTTGTGTAAACAAAGCAGATTTATTCAATCACTACATGGAGAGTCTTTAAGGAGAACCATTCAGAAAATAATCATTCTTATATATTTCCCATTTTGTTGTAAAGTTTTTTACCTGCTGCATTTTCCTCTAGTATGTAGGACAAACATCTTTGATTTTAACTCGTCTCCTATAATCCTACAATCTATGAAATGACTAAAAGGTTTCTCGGAAAATTCAACCAACAGAATACCAAAACTTCACTGACTGATACACTTTAAGTATCAATTAATGTGCCATTGTCATTCAATATGATCATTTGACACTTTTCGTCTTAAAATAAAACCAAAACAATGGAAATAATGTAGGTGTTTCTCAAACCACAATTCATCGCCCATTGCATCTCTATCAATGATCAGAAAGCATTTTATGATTTGCATACACGCTCAGTTTTTTTTTTGCAATTTAAATTATAGTAACAACAGTAAAATTAGCAGTCAATTTGTAATAGTATGTAAGGTTAACTCTCCTAGTACAATTTTTAGTAGCTCAAAGCAACAAAACGTCTTATTATAGTATTACCACTCTAGGGTTAATTTTTCATCTGGTTAAGAATAGTTCTTTACTCAATTTTATAATCTGTCTCTCGTTTTAAAATAAAACCGAAACATATGTTCCAATGTACACAAAAAACACAATTTTCGAATCCTCATGCTATTCTTAAGGAGGACGTTTTACTATATTTCTCATTTCCTTGTAACTTTATGGATACGCTTTTGCTTTATAGGACCAAAACCTTTAATTTGAGACTCCTACCATTTTCCTGCGATTTGTAAAACGCTCACAATTTCGCCCAAGAAATTTCGCTTACATAATTATTATATAGATTGCTTCTCTTGGTGTGAATTATTTTCATATCTTCACTCAATGTTATCATCTGTGTCTCATTTTGAAATTAAACCATAACACATGTTTTAATGTATACAAAGCAGACGTTTTTTAAATCCTCATGCTATTCTTATGGAGGACGTTTTACGTGATTTCTCATTTCTTGTTAACATTATGGACACGCCGATAGTTTTCCCTCGTGCATGGGACCGAGACCTTTAATTTGAGACCCCTCCCATCATTCTGCGATCTGTATGACGCTCACAATTTTGCTCAAGAAATATCGCTTACAGAATTATATATATAGATTATAATAGCATTTATAGTATCATAAAGACATCATTGATGCATAACAATATAATTAATTATACATATCGGCTATTAATTTATAACTACTTTAAAATATTCATTTGTAGAGTAGAGACGTATTCTGTTGATTGTACTTTGATGTATCTTTTGAATCTTTCTCTTAATAATTGTCTTACTTCAGTAGTTAGCGCATTGAAAATCGTTACGTTTAAATATGAATACTTTTTTTAGATTTTGCATATTTTAATCTGTTGATAAAAGTTTTAAAGTTTATTACATTTCAGGTAGGTCATCCTATAGTAAATTATTTAAATTTCAATAAAAATTCTTATTATTAGTTATCTAAGTGACAAGTGTTGTGCCACAACAGAGTGCTATTGTAACTAATTATAACTATTATTGACAAATCTGCGGTCAAGTGTCTTAACACCTTAAACGTTTCTATGTATGTGATTTCAATAGAAAATATGTCTGAGTTTTATGGATAATCCTAATGTAAAGATAATATATATTTGAAACTTGATGAAAAAACTCTGTCATAAGGTTAAGAAAATGTTGATTTCATTCTTACGGTGGTATGCTTAGATTCATACCGTGGGTGTCCATAAAATGTGTATTAAGTTATAGTAGCTTATATCTCACTCATATTTTTACCCACGTACAGTGGTGTAAATGTGGTTAAAGATAATGTTTCTAATTTTTATTTCCATTTGTTAATTTTTCATTGTTATGAGTTTTGTTTACTTTTATTAGTTGTTTATTTTTTTTTTTTTTTTTTTTCTTACAGATGAGGAAAAAACATTCTGTGTCTTATTTATAATAAGGGTTTATTATATATACCTGCTCAGCGAGTTCTTCGGACACTTTGGGAGGACTACTCCACCACACAAGAGCATTTGGCAAGGCTATTGACAGTTCAATAACACAGGAAACCAGCTGAACCAAACGTGAGAATAGGCCTACTGGTTACCGAAGTGTGTCTGGGGTCAGGCAGTGCTACGATGAAGGAATCAACAGCCGGTAAATAATCAATTGTTTTTTGCAGTATATCAGACCAAAGTTTATATTTCGTATTTCTATAAAAAAAATCTGTAATTGGTGTTTCATATCTGGACATGTTGGAGCACAACTTGAGAAGGATATGGTAGAGTTCATGTTTCAGTAGGCAGACCTCCAGCTTACTGGCAAAGAAGAGGTGTGCGAAGTTTTTTTGAATGAGAGACTCTTTGACGGTTGGCCTGGCCGGTATGTTGAGAATGACTTAGCTCTCCTAAGGTAACCACTCCACTCCCCGGACCTTACTGTGTGCGATTTCTTTCTCTGGGGCTATGTGTAGGACAGGGTATACATCCCGCCATCACTAACTCAAACGCTGCCAGAGCTCCGAGAAAGTATTGCATTGCAGTAATAACAATAAGCCAGGAAATGTTTGTCAAAGTATGGGCACATTTAAAACATTGAATTGAAACATTTTTTGTTTCAGCGGGCATTGACCACTTTTAGTAATTTCAAACAAAACTTGAGAGTTTTCTCTTTAATTTTGTACCATTTGAAGGTTCATGTATCTGTTCAACAGTTGAAAACCTGATGCTTATTTTAAGACACCCGGTCTTTAGAATAGTTCCTTTCAGAGCAAAATAGAACTAATATTTTGCTATTTTAGAATAAATAGATTCAGGCTAACCTTTCATCTCTTTTAGAGTAGTGAAAGTTGAAAATTACCCATGAATATTTATGATATAAAGTACAATAATTTAAAATATAATAAAACAGACTTATTACCCTCATTAAATTTGTATGAGTTTTCCACAAGCTTAGTAGAAGACAATTTTCGTTCAGCTTTAAACTCTGAATGTATTTCAAGCGAAACATAATCAGGAATATGAAAAACTACCCAAAGCCGACGAAGGGCAAATGTCCTTTAGCAAGCGTGTTTACCGTGAGTAAATATTTCCTATTGAATGAATCACTTCCCTTTGATAACATTTAATAACTTTCTATTCATCGCTCCCATGGATTTGTCAACATATAAATTGAAAACATTTTATTTCATTTTCTATCGGAATACTTTTAAATGTTTAGGAAAAAACTAATTTAAGCTACAGGGTATTTTGTTGTAGGGACATATTAACATATTAGACTACTTAAGCAGGGAAGAATTTTATTTAAAGGTTATAGTGTAAGTGAACTCTTTATGACATCAGACTACATAACTTTTAATGCCGTAACTGGTCACACCCTTCTTTTTTATATACTTGGCAATTTTTTAAAATTAATTGTGATCATGAGAATCATAATCTAATCAATTAACAATGACTTGAAATAATTAATCAATGACTATAATAATTGGGAAAAAATATGATTACAATAATAATTGTAAAAATACAATATGCTAAAAGTTTTACGCTAAATAATTGTTGTGTGGTGTTTAATGTAGCCTACGTTACTACAGTAAAATATTAGTGTAAATGATGAGACATAGTTAAAAAAAAAAACTCAAACATTATATCCTCCGTCCCGGGAATATGTAACCTGCGCCAGATAAAATGGTTGTCAGACCAAAATCGGTTTGCAATTCTAACAAATATCGTTATGCCGCTGTTGAATTGACGTTGCTCGGCAAACTTTCCAAGTGTATTATTAATTGAATGCACCATCGATTCAATGGGACTATAAATAGACAAGATATTTCGAACAGGGATATTAGGCTTTGTGAAACTATTCCTTTGACCCCAATGCTCAAGTTTATAAAGTGCTCAAACTATTATTTCTTCAAACATAAATTTTAACTTTAGTATAAGTTTATCGAGAACAAATTTATGGACCTGAGTAAAAAAAAAAAAACATTTTTTTATATTTAGAACCTCGATAGTTCGACTCTCAATTGTTCAACAATTCCGTGATGACCTAACATGTCAGTAACCACAAAATATTTCCATGTTTGAGACTGACAAATATAGAAATATAAACAAGGTGGTGAATGATTTTCATTTTGGCTATGTTAAAGTTCAATCAAATTAAGGTTTATAAAAAAAACGTTAAAAAATGACAATAGAGTAGACACGCCCAAAATAAAAAAGAGGTAGCTTATTGGTAGAGCTATATCCTCAAAGGCCGGCAGCGCCCGGTTCAATCCAAAGCTACGGGACTACAAACACAAACATGTCACCTCTGGCTATCTCTTGATACTTAATACCTTGCTACTTTTAGGTCAGAGAATTTTATTATAGACCCATGACAGGCAGTGATTAATATATTTTTATCTAGTAAAATAGTAGCACTAAAATACCAATGAATAGACTTACACGTTTCAATCACAATATTTTCGTTTCATTAAGAGCAAAATAAATCAGTCAAGTATAACGTCGTTTTTACTGTAGTCAGTATAAATGCAACAATTCTCAACTGGCACCAACCACGGAAGGAACTTTAAGGTAGACCGGACATTGCATGTCACATCTACTTGTTTACGGAGGACATTTCCATGTTTCTATAAAAGATGGTTTTACACAATATTCTGAGATAAATACAAGTTTAGTTATGTTTTACTGTAGGAAAATGTTGATCAATATTTCATAGAAGATTTTTAAACGGAAAGTAATTGTGTTTCCCTTTACTTTTAACTAATTACAGGTATATTTATTAAATGGAATTTATTACAAGTAGAATTTAGTCATACTTTTTCCACTTTCGTAAACCAACATTGAGTAAAAAATATATAACCTATCGTTCGGTAGGCACAAAAAATTCCATAATAGGAATAAACTAGATATTATAAGTAAAAATACTTTGTATGTGCAGAAAAATAACTTAACCGAAGCAAAGAGAAACCGTGGGAGGTTAGGCTTGAACTTGGATAATTGTAAGTTTCTTATAACTTTCTATATTGAATCACAAACATTCGGTAACGTCTTGGAGCGACTGTGGTGGCCGCTTTTATACTTTGAACTTTGTTAAAGCTTTTTGTGTAATGTTCAATATTCTACAATAATATTATTGTTGAATTTGTCCGTTGGAATTGGTAAATGACTTCAGTTTTATGCAGATATTTACTCATAAATGAAAATACAGGGTGTTTCAGAACTCCCTACCAATATTTTAGGGCATTATTCCTGGGTTAAAAACATATCTAAATATCATATTTAAATTGTCCGGAAGTCTGAAGTTACTCACACTGCCGCCATTTTGTTTTTTACACATAATAATTTTTATTTCCGTAACGGATGGTTGTATTCAGATCATATTTGGTATAAATATTTATCATACCAATGTACACTCCCAAGAAAAAAATTAATTTTTTCCATGAAATATTTTCAAAAATGGCGGCCATTTTAAATTTTCAAACTAAAATATCTCAAAATCGGTAAATTTTATAAAAATTTTACAGGACATAAACAATTTGCCAAATTAAATTACCTAACCAATGGTGCCAAATTAAATTACCTAACCTAAGTTTGTAAGGATCTGACAACAAATAACGGATTTATTGCGATTTTTCTTCATAAAAACATTGATTTTGCTGTTAAAATGGCCTTATTTGCATTAAATTCAATGCAAAATCCATGTTTTTATGAAGGAAAATCGCAATAACTCCGTTATTTGTAGTCAGATCATTACAAACTTGACACCATTGGTTAGGTAATTTAATTTGGCAAATGTTTTGTATCTTGAAAAATGTTTATAAAATTTACCGATTTTGAGATATTTCAGTTTGAAAATTTAAAATGGCCGCCATTTTGAAAATAATTATTGGAAAAAAATAATTTATTTCTTGGGAATGTACATTGGTATGATAAAGATTTATACCAAATATGATCTGAATACAACCATCCGTTACGGAAATAAAAATTATTATGTGTAAAAAACAAAATGGCGGCTGTGTGAGTAACTTAAGACTTCCGGACAATTTAAATATGATATTTAAATATGTTTTTAACCCAGGAACAATGCCCTAAAATATTGGTAGGGAGTTCTGAAACACCCTGTATATAAAAAGTTGACTCTTGAAGTTAAAATTTCATTGCTACAAATTACTTTTATCCACTAATTTTAAATAAGTAATATTGATATTGCATATGGAATAATTAAAGTTAACGATTTAAATTGAAATAATAATCTTTTTTAACTGAATTGGGTCTTCAGACATTATTGAAAAATTTCAAACATAAGAAAGTTTTGTTGCAAATTTGTAAATAGTTTTCAATGTAACATATTTGTCCATTGGTCAGTCCTCCTCCCAATGTAGCATGAAAAAGTAGGCATAACCTACAACTCTCAAGTCTACTTCTCTAGGCAACACATAGCCCCAACTGACGAGTCGAGTGTCACATATGACATGTTTGACATCCACTGATTGACGCCGCCACGCAGCGACAACACCGAGATCTAATAATGGAACGTGTACATTTCATCACCAGGGTGGAAAATGCTTGTTAACGGTCAGCGTTCAAGTTTACATCTTCCTTTTGTACTTTCTCTCCCTAAACATAGTATAAGTAGAAAGTTAATATATGTATGTATGTATGTTCAACACATGTATGTATGTTCAAACGGCTCAAACAATTTTCACCAAACTTTGCAAGTAAATTAAGTCGTGCGATAAATTCATGTCTCATTGATAGAAAAAATCAAATTTCGTTATAATCTTAAATTGTAATTACAAAAATATAACACTGGAGGTAAAAAAATAACAAAGAAATAATGATGAAACTATTGACTCAACTATCAAAGTACAGACCACCTGCTCCAGTATTTAAACACGTAGTCTTGAATTGTAGACAGTTATTGAATTACTGAATGACACTATATTATAAACAATTTATTTATTTATTTTTTTTTTAATCATACTTTATACTGTTAATTATGAATTTTTACATGGATAAAATCATAGATTAAGCATACTCTATTATGAGAGTGTTGTTAATCCACGATACAAGTAAAGTAAAGGTATAAAACAACAATGCAGTTTGTGAAATTTTGATTGAATTTAATTTAAACTAGATAAGTTTAACACTGTAGGTGATAACTACATCTCTTCCCAATAAAAAAGCACCAGTGGAGCACCAAGTACGTCGCATTATTCAACAGTAGCTATCAGCTGAA
The DNA here is from genome assembly GCA_030545055.2 of Neoaliturus tenellus. Lineage (NCBI taxonomy): Eukaryota > Metazoa > Arthropoda > Insecta > Hemiptera > Cicadellidae > Neoaliturus > Neoaliturus tenellus. The sequence continues at coordinate 59,003,398 of CM061534.1, read as the reverse complement.
GCACCAGTTACGTCACTGGTGACAATAACATTTGTTATTTGTTGTCTTTAATATCACCTACCTTAGTTTGTTCTAGATAAATGTGTGACAATGATGAAATTAGCTGTAAACAGTACAAGTATAATCAACGTGCTACAGATTCAACATGTGTTTCATAAAATATATACCTGAGTACAACACCCATAGTCCTAGATTAAAACTGCTTGAAAGGCGAGAGAGCGAAGCGAACGAGCTTGTCTTGAATAAAAACAAACCTTGTTTTGTATCTGGAATTTTAGTGCGGGGTTGTTACTGATATTACTTAGAGAATAATTGTATAAGCTTGTCGAGAAGATGCTCGGCCCCTAGGTACTTTATTGTTAGAACTTGGTTAACTGATTAAATTAATTTAATAATAAAATTTTACAAAAAAAACTTTTTGTTTACTTAGTTGGATTTTACAGAGTAGTGGCACCAATAGCATTACAATGTAAAAGGTTTAATGAAGAATTTTAATGGCATTAATGTAGCTATACTTTTTTTGTGGGAAGGAGGTTAAAATGCGTTTACGCACTCTGAAAAGTTCATTGTCCCTTCAGGAGTGCCGGACTCCCGCGGGCTCATTGTCCTACAGACTACCGGCTAAAAAAACCCCTCGTCTCCTAGGACACTAGCCTGGAACTGTTTAGCACATTACTTCGGGCTAGGCCTTTAATGTTACGCCACTAGGGCTTTCCTCGTCGGGTTATGGAACGGTTGAGGCCGATCAAGGTCGACCTTTTTCGCTCGAAGTAAGGCTTCGTCGAAGCTCTGTACGCAGTTCCAGGTGTCCTCCCCCTGGAGCATTGCTCCAACGATGTTGTCTGGAGAGATGTTTAGGCCGATTTCGGCAGAGAGGGAGGCTCGGCGGATTTGCCACCTGTCACACTCAAAGAACGTGTGCTCGACCGTGTCTGCAGTGTCGGGACAATACAAACAGTCAGAGCTGGCGACCTTTCCCATTCTGTGCAGATAGGCCCGGAAGTACCCGTGGCCCGATAAAAACTGGGTCACGAAGTAATCCACATCACCGTGCTGTCGTTCAACCCACGGTCGGATATTTGGGATGAATCGAGAGTTCCAGCGCCCTCTAGACTCGTCATTCCTTTCCAGCTGCCAACAGTTAAAGCTGCGTTCGCGTTCTTCGATGGCAGCGGCCTCTCTGCCACCTTCAAGCCTTGCTTGGTAAACTGCCTTTCGTTCCCTCGCGAGATAGTGGATGGTAATGACGCCGGCGATTACCATCACAGCAGGTTCAGGCACCGTTCGGTATGCCGAGCGCACCCGCAAGGCCCCTCGACTCTGGACATGAGAGAGCCGATTTCTGTAGGCACGCTTTTCCAGCACATGAGCCCAGACTTGTGCTCCATACAGGAGGACCGCAGACAGCAGGAGTCGCAGTTTGCGAGTTCGCAGGCACTAAGGGCTGCTACTCCCTTGGCGGCTTTGTCGGCGGTGCGCCGTATCTGCTCGCCGAAAGACAACTTGCTGTCGACCATGACTCCTAGATATTTAGCAGCAAGCTTGGTCTCGACTTCGACATCACCCAACTGCAAGGAAAAGATGGTGAAGATCCTTTTTTTGGTAAGAACCACGATTTCGGTCTTATTCAGAGCTAGCTTCAGGCCGTGATCTTGCATCCATGCGCTGATGCCAAGCATTGCGATTTCTAGTTTTATTTTTGCTTGTTCAACGTTTCTCGCAGCAATCAGGACTGCAACGTCGTCAGCGTAGCCCACGAGACGTGATTCGTCAGGCATGTCTATACAATGTCGCTATACTAGAAGCATAACTAATCATAACAAATTGCTAGAGAAAGACAAAATCTCCAGCTATCCCTCTCTAGAGAGGGAACACTTATTTTACACACTCAAAGCTGACGTTAGTATAGTTATTTTCTGTGTAGTGCTATGAAAATGATTTTTTACAACGCCAACTTCTCTAATTATTATTACTTTTAAACGATTGTAATGGACGAATGAATTTACTATAAGATTTAAAGGTAATAGTTTTTTACATCTTGAAATATGAAGGATAATAATAACATTTTGGAATAAAGTATATTGCTTTTTAAGGATTTACTTTGCAAGTAAAACATTGGGAAAAACTGAAAAGTCACTTTAATATGCATAAGAGGGGAGGGCCACAGGGTCCAAGAGATGAAAAAAATAAAGCGTAGAAGAGCAGTTTGGGTACCCTTTCCAAGTTTACTTGACAAACAAAAAAAAAACTGTTAAACACTTCTAGTTTTCTCAGTCTTCTCGTTTTAAGTTAATGTACACAATGATCGTTTATTTGCCATAGTGACTGTGTAAATTAATTTAAAAAAAAATAGTGAATTATTAAACTTTTGTCAGAGCAAAAAAAAATAACAAATAAGCATATTTTTTATTTAAAATATTTTTATGCTAAATAAATAAATATTAGTATAACATATTTTATAAGATTAAAATGGAAATTTGATACTTTGGTAAATACGTCTTCCTGTCAATTTTATGTTTCTTTGAATGCATTTGAAGTTTCAGACGCATGCTGAAGCTTATACAAATATTTTATCCATCAACAAGACACTATACTTTTCTTAGATTGTCCGATTAAATTTCTACATTTTTTTATTATAATATATTATTGAGTAGCAATTAATTAACGTTAGTAATTATTAGGTTTCCTACATTTAACTGTCTACAAGTCAAACTTCATAAGCCATTGATTCTATAACATATCCTAACTTAAGAAAATGTCAATAAGTTTATGTATAATCATGTAAACACGTTAAAATTAAAGTGTTATATGTTGCAAAGCAAAGATAATTTTTATTTGGTCAGCAACTGCCCTTTGTTTAAAACCCCACATTAAACGAACCGGAGGTGTTTTAGAGCCGTGGGAGGTTTTTCTTCTAACCTTATTAGTAGTGCAAAAGTAAGGCTGCTGGCTCACTTCAAGGTCACCCGAGCGATGACGTCATCGAGGTCAATGACCCCACTGATGACGTCATCGATGACGTCATCGATGATGCAATCGATGACGTCATCACTAATGACGTCACATCCATGACGTCACACCCATGACGTCACAGAAATGACGTGCGGATGACGTCATCACCCCTTACGTCACCAAAATGACGTCATCGATGTCACAAAGGTCAAGGTCACGCTGAAACCTAAAATTTTTCGGCACTTTTGCGGTTTCTCGCACTACGCTCCGAGTTTTAGTCCGGTTCCCATGACCTTGACGACTTGGAGCGAATTTGCGATGAGAAACAGCAAAAGTGCCGAGGAAACTTGAAGTTTGCAACGTGACTCTGCCTAAACCGTCATGTGACACCGCTCGGGTGACCTTGAACTAGCCCAGCTGCCTTACTTTAGACCAGTACTACAACCGCGATGTGCACCCTACGACAGACACCGAGCGACTGACTGTCCGGCCCCGCGCACTCTAGGTATATGGGAAGTGGTGGGGGAAATTGTGATAACCTTGGGAAACTTGAAAATGTCAAGCCGGGTAGCACCGTTTCGGTGCTACCTTAAAGTTACATGCTAAAGTGTGATGACCTTGAGTTAAAACATAGAAACACTACAAGTTGATACCTTCCCAGAGTTAAAGTGTGATGACCTTGAGTCAAAACACAGAAATAATACAAGTTGATGCAGTCTCAGAGTTAAAGTGTGGTGACCTTGAGCTAAAATACTGAAGTACTACAAGTCGATATTGCCCCAGAGTTAAAGTGTGATGACCTTGAGTCAAAACATAGAAATACTACAAGTTGATACCATCCCAGAGTTTAAGTGAGATGACCTTGAGTCAAAACACAGAAATAATACAAGTTGATGCAGTCCCAGAGTTAAAGTGTGATGACCTTGAAGTTGTAGAAGTGTGGTGACTTTGAACTACCCCAAATTGTCAGGAATTGGAGTAGCAACCGTGATGTGCACCCTACGACAGACACCGAGCGACTGACTGTCCGGCTCTGTGTACTCTAGGTATATCGGCTTGAGAGACTAAGACTCTAAACTGTCAGGAATGGGAGTAACTAACTGAATTTTGCAAGGAAAAGTCATTTCATCCAATATTTTAAACAAATCCTCATCAGTAAAACTGACATTAGTCCGTTTTGTATAAAACTTAGGGTGTCCGCGCAATAGTTTGCGCCACTTAGCTAAAGTCGAAACCCCCTTAACTTTGAGTGGTGGACAGTGAGCAACTAATAAAGCCTTAACACGACTAAGTTTCTTACCCAAAGTGTCCCGCGACATGGCGTCTCCTCACAAAAGTCCACACAATACTGAGAGACTGCTTGTAGCGCACGAGTCAAGGGAAAAGAGGTGGGGGAAACAGCAGGAGTGGGGGAAGGTCACAGTGGCGGGGGAAGGTGAGGCTTAACGCTGGAGTATCGCATCACTTCACCATGAGCTGTCCTACAGTCAACACACTGTTCTCTTGGCCCGAGTTGGCACTAGAAGAAACATTTCTGTACAGCTTAGGCTGTGAGAGCCGAGGAAGCAAAGTCAAAGTGGAAATTGTGTTAAACTCCAAGATGAAGAGTCTCCTAAATAAACTAATTGTATCCCTGCAATCTCCTATAACTTTAGAGAAATACCACTTTATTAAGCGACACCTTATACTTTGGCAAAACGAAGCGGAAATGGAAAAGATTACAGTAAAATTAATTTAACTCAAAACTTGGACTGGACAGTCATGGCGATACCATGTGGCGTGCAAACGCCACCCTAAACATTACAAGTTAGGTTATTGAGCACCTCTGGTACGATAACCGATGTGCTAGAGTTAAAGTGTGATGACCTTGAGTCAAAACACTGAAATACTACAAGTCGATATCGTCCCAGAGTTAAAGTGTAGTGACCTACATTCAGAACTTGTAAAATTACTTACATATAGAGAGCTATGGAACAGCGAGACGCACCGCATGGAAGCCGGAGACATACTGGCGAAGCGGTGTTGTGCAGCCTAGGGACCCAGTTGTGGTGGGGGTACAGCCAACACTTAGAGTACAAGTGTCGTGGGTGACCTTGACCCACTTAACTTACCTGACCCCCCCCCCCCCGACAAAAAGTGCGAACCCCCCCCCCCCCCCGACAAAAAGTGCGAACCCCCCCCCCCCCCCCCCGCCGACAAAAAGTGCGAACCCCCCCCCCCCCGACAAAAAGTGCGAACCCCCCCCCCCCCCGACAAAAAGTGCGAACCCCCCCCCCCCCGACAAAAAGTGCGAACCCCCCCCCCCCCGACAAAAAGTGCGAACCCCCCCCCCCCCCCCCGACAAAAAGTGCGAACCCCCCCCCCCCCGACAAAAAGTGCGAACCCCCCCCCCCACCCCCACCCCCTCCCCCACCCCTGATATCCTGGGTGTGGCAGCCCCGGCGGGGATATAAGGGGGTCCAGCCAGAGCCGGCTCGCAGTCCGCTCCCGCGCGTTGAACGTGAACGACCGGGACGGACCGCCATAGGCATCACTAAACATTGAATGGCGCCTTCAGTGTTTAGCGAAGTCTACTCTAACTTTAAGACTTGTATTAGTTGTAAGATATTGCGCTTGCGTTTGGGTATTGCGAATTGTTTTATATGAGAGTATTTTACTTGTACCCTATGTCTCCTGTGTGTCTTTTATCCTTTGTGTCTTGTTTGTTATATGTGTTTAATGTGTATGTGCTTGTTCCAGCATTGACTACGTTGAGCTCAATTGTGTGTTGTAAGTGTGTTATATGTTTCTAAAGTGTATACGCTTGTTTTAGCAATCCCCCCTTGAGCTTTTTCAATGCTCAAAGTAAATTGTAAAGTCAGGGAACGGGAGTAGGCCCCCGTGTAAAAGCATTTTATACCAACGTTAGCATGAGTCCTCTCAGGCATGCAATATTGCGGCTGGGTTTGGGACTCGGTCCGTTTGTACGCTGACATGCAGACCACAGCTGTGGCCAATTTGCGGTGGCCTCTGCACTCGGACCGAGGGCGTAAGCCACTAGGGCTGTCCTCAACCTCTTGTTTCCCTTCTGGAAACTCAAAATTATGTAAATGAATCTTTGTTAGCTATTTGTGTTTTTAGTCCCCAAGGCCCCCGAACATTCGTGGTTCGCCATGGATGTACGGGGGCCGAAATTTTTTAATGTCCGTGTGGCCTTGACCCACAAAGACTTGTAAAAGTTAATGCATTGTAAATTAAAAATATTAAAGATAGGTTACGGGAGTAGGCCCCCGTGTAAAGCCTATTTTAATTATCGGTAGGCTCCTGCCAGGCATGCAAAAGGTTGCGGATGGCATTTGGGAGCATGTCCGTTTGTACGCTGGCATGCAAAAGGTTGCGGCGGCCTCTGCACTCGGACGAGGATGTAAGCCACTAGGGTGTCCTCAGTTTGTTTGTTTCCTTCTGGAAACACAAAATTATGTAAATGAATCTTTGTTAGCTACTGAAAAAACAATGCAGTAAATGTTTACAAGTCTTGCGTGGCGAAGGGTACACGACATTGGATGTTGCCTTGTTGTCATAGTTGGGTCTCTTCGGAGGCTACAGCGATGACAACCTAAGTGCCTCACACCCCCAAAGGGGGGTGTGGGGCTTATTTTTTTAAAGTTTTTTTGTGACCTTGACCTAAATATGTAAAATCTTTCAAAGTGTTTAACAGACAGGTCTTATTAACACAGTTAATACATTAATGTCTGTTAAAAAATATAACAGTTAGGTATTTGTAACCCACAATTTTGGAGTTGTTTATAGTTGGGTCCCTTGGGAGGCTTCAGCTATGGTAACATAAATGTCTCAAGTGGGGCTTATTTTTTTAAAAAGTGCGAACCCCCCCCCCCCCCCCCCCCCCGACAAAAAGTGCGAACCCCCCCCCCCGAACTTTTTTTGGGAAAAATTTTTGACCTTGACCAAAAAGTTTTTTGCTCCGGACGAGAAGTGCCCCCCCCCCCGGGTACCTTGGGCGTGGTCACCCGGTGGGGATATAAGGCGGCCGGGTTGCACGCATTTCTCATTTTAGCTCCAGCGCTTATGCTGACCGGTTCTTAAAATGTATCGTCGTATACCTTATGATCCTTCGTACTATAATCTGTTTGGTATTAATAGTATTACAGACAATGAGCAGAAATTGTATAAAAAATTTTGTTGTTTACTTGATAGAACGCACAAACTACCACCAAATACTTTCACCTACAAGCTACCCCTGATAGACAAGGATGATGTAAGCAAACTAACAACAATTCAAGTGAAATTTCTCGAAGAAAAAATCCTTGTTTGTGTAAGAGAAGTGTTTCATAATGAATATTCAAAAAGATTGGCCTTCGACTTTATTAAGGAACATGCAGGACGTGAAAAAGAACAGTACCCAGGATTATATTATTTATATCTTTTTGAGAATGGAGCAAGTGTAACGGTAGAAATAAGTATCAAACTAATGTAATTCTCCCAACCAAGTGTTAAACTAGGACTTGAACTTGGACTTGATTGAGGTTTTTGTAGAACAGAGCGGGGGATAGATCACTTTGCGGCAATGGACTAGCATGCTGCTTAGTGGTTTATCCCCCGCTCAAAGGGTATTTTTACGCGACCTTGACCCACATAAATGCATAGTTGGTGGGGGTATAAAAAAGGGCAAACCAATTGGATGGATACATCACTTCTATACCATGGCTCTATTGCAGTGCTCTATCCCCGCTAAAAATAATAATTCCAAGTGACCTTGTTCCACATAAACTTGCTCAAACAGACATCTTTCAAAATATTTGTACAAAGTAGTGGATTTAGACCAAACATTATTGGTTTATCAAGCCTGTTGAAGAATATATTGAAAATGGGTGTTTAAAAGCCAAATTTACTAAATGATTGATAAACCGGATGTATATGACGTCACCTTCCCCCACCCTTCAACCTCGGGTATAAAGGGACCCGGTTGAGCGCGCTGCTCATTATTGCTTGGACATTCACCGAGTGCACACTCAAAGCCAAACTTGTTCAAAAATGGCTCTTTGCGATATTTGTGGTGAGTTTTTCCAAGATGAAGATATCTTTGTTTTACACCGAGAATTGCATCATGAAGAAAACAGAAAAGAAGAGATTGTTGTAAGTGAAGAAGACTTGGATGCGTTTGATCGGTTATTGGAAAACTACCAGAAACAGATGGACGACTGTGATAGCTATCTACAGTTACACCGAGAATTGCATCGTGAAGAGGACAGAAAAGAAGAGATTGTAGTAAGTGAAGAAGACTTGGATGCGATTGATCAGTTTTTGGAAAAACCCCAGAAGCAGAAGGACTGGGCTAGCTATTTACAGTTAATGCAAAGAAGAAAACCAAGTGTTATTCAATTTGCCGGAGCTGGACCATCTACAGCTGGAGGATTTATTGAAAAGGAAATGGAAGGAAAAAAAGTGGAAGATGTAAAACAACTGCGTACCCGAGAAGAGGATATGGAAGAAGAGGATACAGAAGAAGTGGAAGAAATAAGACAACTGCGCACCACAGCCTTGCCAGGACCAGTTGTAACTCATTTCAAAATTAATAATGTGCAATTGGAATTGGAAAACTTTATAACCCAAGCTAAAAATTTAGTTGTAAAAACATTGATGGAAGAATTGGCAAGATTGAACTTTATTAAATTTGGATTGGTGTTGGAGGCTATGTTTACTAATACCAATGGTGAAAACTCACCGAGAGCATTCATTGCTAAAAACCGAACCCTTACAACCACATCTGATATCAACGAAATTTTAGAAGATTGTTTGAATGAACTGCTAATAAAACTCCAAGAACACGAAGGAAGAGGATCTGGCTGGACGCTATCATCGATTGAAGGTATGGATGTGAGGGTTCACAAGCATGGATATGGTATGAGGGGTAGCAGCTTTATCCCTCTACCAAAGAAAATTAAAGACACCAACTCTTGCAGAAATGTTACAAACGGGGATAATGAATGTTTTAAGTATGCGATGCTAACTAAGTATGTAAAACATAATCCTTGTAGAGTTGGTAGGGAATATTATGAAAACGAACACCGCTACAACTTCCGAGGAATGTCGTATCCTGTGAGTCTTAATCAAATTGCAAAATTTGAGAAACAAAATCCAGGTGTTTCTGTTAACGTGTTCGGCTTAGATGATTCGAACAATGTGTATCCTCTACGAGTTGGAAAAGTGGAGCAAAGAAACCATACTGATTTATTATTGATAACTAAAGGCGAAATTTCACATTATGTGTGGATAAAAGATTTTGAAGCATTGGTTGTACGACAATTAACGAAAAATAAAATTAGAGTGACAGTGTGTAAGAGATGCTTTTGTTTTACGAATAAAGATTTGAGACGTGGAGGATCGGAGTGGTTGAAGGAACACCAAAGACTTTGTAATGACAACTATGAAGTGAAGATTAGTCTGCCGCCGCCATCTCGAGCGTTCATCCAATTCAACAAAACAGTTCACCAATATCGGATTCCAGTGGCCGTCTACGCAGATTTCGAATCCACGTTAGTACCACAGGAGCTTCCGGATGGTGAGGTGACTAGAAGAACCAAATATCAACTGCATCAACCTAACAGTTTTTGCTTATTGGTGAAATCGACTTTGCCTGAAGAACAGTTGCAAGACTATGGCTTAACATCCACTCCGATACTCTACCGTGGGGAAGAAGCCGCTAAGCATTTCGTAGACCAGTTGTATGACATTGCTGAAAAGGTGCAACGCTTATTCGGTAATGTTTTACCTATGGAACCTTTGAATCAAAATCAACAAGAAGAATACAATTTGGCAACAAGATGTTATTTATGCAAGAAGAGCTTCAGTGAAGAAAATCAAAAAGTAAGAGATCACGATCACCTGACAGGGTTATACAGAGGAGCTGCTTGTAATTCATGCAATATAAATTACAAACTGCCAAACTTTATCCCTGTCGTGTTACACAATCTTAGCGGCTATGACTCCCACTTCATTATCCCAGAGTTAGGACGAGATGATGGAAAAATCGAAGTATTAGCTGAAACATTGGAGAAGTACATCAGTTTCTCAAAAACAGTAGGTAAAATTAAACTTCGCTTCGTAGACTCTTATAGATTTATGTCATCTAGTTTGAGCAAATTGTCTGAGAACCTAAGAAGAGAAGATCTAAAAGAAACCAGCAAAATTGTACCTGAAGATAAATTGGACTTAGTAATGCGTAAATGAGTGTTCCCCTATGATTACATAACTTCTGCAGAAAAATTCGAAGAAACCAGTCTGCCACCGATTGAAGCCTTCAATAGCAAGTTAAATGAAAGTGAAATCTCCGTTGAAGACTACAATCATGCTTGTAATGTTTGGAACCAACTAAACATTCAAACCTTAGGGGAATATTCCGACTTTTACATAAAATTGGACGTAACTCTGCTGTGCGATGTGATGGAAGAATTTCGAAACACCTGCTTCTCCGCCTATGGACTGGACCCTCTACACTCGTACACATCTCCAGGATTAGCATGGCAAGCTATGCTAAAGTCAACCAACTGTCGATTGGAACTTCTAACAGATATTGATATGGTGCTCATGATAGAATCTGGTGTACGGGGCGGTTTGACACAAGCTGTAACACGTCATGTCAAAGCTAACAACAAGTACATCCCAGACTTCGATGAGAGACAACCATCGGTCTACCTTGGTTACTTTGACGCAAACAACCTTTATGGTTGGGCAATGTCAAATCCGCTTCCCTACGCTGACTTCAAATGGATCGACCCGGCCACCATCGGTGACATCTCACAGATTCCAAAGAATGGTCCAAAAGGCTATATTTTGGACTGTGATTTCGAATATCCGGAGCACCTTCATGACCATCACTACGACTTGCCTCTCCTAGCCAAGACTGAAGTTTCACCGACAGGAAGATGGCCGAAATTGATGATGACGTTGGAGAATAAAGATCGGTATGTGGCTCACTACTGGGTAGTTCAACAAGCTCTTGAATTGGGTCTACGTGTGGTGAGAATTCATAGAGCAATTGAATTCACCCAGTCTTGTTGGTTGAAACCATATATTGATTCCAACACTACAAGAAGAGCAGCAGCAACATCAGCATTTGAAAAGGACTTTTACAAATTGATGAACAACGCCATCTTCGGGAAGACCTTAGAAAACAAAAGAAAACACAAGATTGTAAAATTAGTAAGTGATCCTAAGAAATTGGAAAAATTAGTGCAAAAACCAAATTTTGGAACATCTATGATTATAAACGAAGATCTAGTTGCCGTAAGTATGAAGAAAACAACAATAGTTATGGATCGTCCGTTATACATTGGAATGTCAATTTTGGATATAAGTAAAACTTTAATGTATGATTTCCATTACAACAAAATGGTTAAACACTACGGAAGAGACAACATTGGAGTTGCATACATGGATACCGACGCGTTTATCTACTGGATAAAGACTTTGGACATGTATGAAGACCTAAGGAGTTTCCCATACAAAGACGATTTTGACTTCTCTGACTATCCGAAGAACCATCCAAATTACAACGAAAAGAATAAAAAAGTAATCGGAAAATTTAAAGATGAAGCAAATGGAATGCCTTTAGAAGAAATAGTGGCACTGATGGCAAAATTGTATTCATTTAAAATGTACAACGAGAACAACACACCGACAGTCAAGAAAGCAAAAGGAGTCAAAACATCGTACTTGAAGAAACATGTGACGTTTGACCATTACAAGACCTGCTTGTTTGAAGATTCTACAATGTCTGCAACGTTCAACACTATCAGAAGCTTTAAACATGAGGTCTACAGTGTCACTGAAGTTAAAAGGGCACTATCAGCTCGAGATGATAAAAGGCATATTATGCCGGATAAAATTCACACTCTTCCTTTTGGCCACTACTCTCTAAACCCTATCGACTAGTAACCTATTCTTCGTCCTTCTACAACTTCGACCTTATTCCTTTCTCCTTCCGTAAAAAAATGGGGAACACGGCAAGTCAAACGCCGTGTTCCCCATTTTTTTACACAAGTTTGGATGACCTTGACCTATATAAATGATGTGAATATTTAAGACAACATTCATTGTGATTATACATGTGATACATGAAACATTCAAACCTGCAATATGAAGAACTTGAAGCAAGAAATTGTCAACGAGCTTCATAAACCTGCAAGAAGAAAGTTTCCACGAAGAAATACAGTGATAAAAGGAATAAATGATTTATATCAAGCGGATTTAATCGAAATGATTCCTTATAGTAAACAAAATAGAGGATTTAAATACATATTGACTATTATTAATTGTTTTTCAAAAATGGCAGATGCTTTACCACTAAAAGATAAAAGTGGCAAAAGTGTTACAAAAGCAATGGAAACAGCTATACAAAGAGACAAACATACTATAAAACATTTACAAACTGATGATGGAAAAGAATATTTTAATAAGGAATTTGCAAATTTAATGAAAAAACACAACATTAACCATTACTCAACCAATTCAGAGGTAAAAGCATCAATAATTGAAAGATTTAACAGAACTTTAAAAGGTGCGATGTATAAGATGTTTTCCAACAGAGGATCACACGTATGGATTGATGTGTTACCAAAACTTATAAGCGATTACAATAACAAGTTTCATAGAACTATCGGTATGAAACCAAGCCAGGTGACTAATAAAAATGAAAAACTTGTATTAAAACGTATAAAAATGAATACTAAACCAAAAGTTGAAAAACTAAAGCCTAAAAGGTTTAATGTTGGTGATAAAGTGCGAATAAGCAAATACAAAGGTGTATTCAGTAAAAGATATCTTCCGAACTGGACAAATGAGGTATTTACCGTATTTAAGGTGCAACCTACAGTACCAGAAACTTACATTTTAAAAGATAATAAAGGACAATTGCTTGAAGGAGGTTTTTATGGACATGAAATGTTAAAATCAACAGTAGGTGATGTATATCTAGTAGAAAAGGTGTTGCAACGCAAAAAAGATAAGGTTAAAGTAAGATGGTCAGGATTTAATAAGACGGAAGATTCTTGGATACCTAAAAAGGATCTAATATAATGATAGAGCATCATTTTGGGTTGAACCATTACAAAGGATGGAGATAATACCGCAAAAAGACAATTTTACTATTAATAATATAGATGAACTCACAGTGGATGGTTCTCAATTCAATACTGGGAAACACGGTGTTTTGTTACCAAACACAGTGCGTTGTCTGGTTACCGGTCCTTCCAATTGTGGAAAAACAAATGTAGTATTCAATTTGATTACAAACCCTAAAGGCTTACGTTTTAATAATTTATATGTATTTTCAAAGTCACTACAACAACCAAAATATCAGTTATTGGAACAAATACTCAATAATGTACCTGAAGTTAAATATTTTAAATTTAACGCGAGCGAGAGTGTCATGCAACCGCAAGAGGCTAAACCATTCTCAGTATTCATATTTGACGATGTATCTTGTGAAAATCAAAATACAAT